>JAUBOD010000139.1:581898-593756 GCA_032353885.1 Nothura maculosa
GTACCCTTGTCCTATTGTTGGTCACCATCAAGAAGAGTTTAGCCATATCCTCTTAACAGTATCCCCTGAGGTATTTGTACATGTTGATAAGATCCTCTCTCAATCTTTTTCAGACTGAATAGACCTAACTCACTTAGTCTTTCCTCATAAGAGGGATTTTCAAGTCCTTTAATCATATTTGTAGCTCCATGTTAGACCTTCTCTTGAAGTTCCCTGTCCCCTTCATATAGGGAAGCCCAGAACTGAACACAATACTTCAGATGCAGCCTCACCAGAGCTGAGGAGAAAGGCAGGATCCTCTCCCCCGACCCGCTGGCCACACTCCTCCTGATGCAGGCCAGGACCCCTTGGCCATGAGGGCACACTGCTGACTCATGGTTAACTTGTCAACTAGGAGTCCCAAATCCCTCTTTGTGGAGCTGCTTTTCATTAGGCAGTCCTTAGTCTGAACTAATACCTGGGGTTATTCCTCCCCAGTTGCAGAACCCTGCACTTGCCCTTGTTGAACCTCATGAAATTCCTCTCTGCCGAATTCTCCAACCTAGTCAGGTCCTTCTGAAGTGTCAACCACTCCATTCAGCTTTGTATCATAGGTATTTCTTAAATTTACTTGCTTTCACACAGCTGTTTTGAATGTATGTATATAAGTATATATATAAGTATATATATATTATACAAATGCATTTCTCAATGTTGGTAATAAATATGATATATGAATTAAGGGCAGCTGCAGTATTTTATTTTTAGCAAGATCTTCATGGCCAATATCTTTCCCATTGCTATTGTAATTCATGGAGAAAGGAAAATAGAATCTGTCTTTACCCAGAATCATTATGGAAAATCTACTCATCACTTTTTATATCAATATAGATAATATTCAGAAATATTTAAGAGAATACTTAAATCCTATTGACTGTTTGACTACTTTTTTTTTTAAAGAAATATGTTATATAAAGTTTCAGGAGTAAAAAAAAATAAAAAAAAAATCATTTATTCCAGGAATTTTTATTCAAGTTCACACAGTGTATTTAAAATAATTATAGTCTATTACCTGAAAATGTTACACGGGATGAACTGCAAATGTTTTATTTCAAGTAGGACATTTTTGAATGCTTTGGTTAACTTTTACTAAGAACAAAATGACAATCTAAGTTTTTTTTTTCATAAAGAACAATTGAATCAAAAATTATAATTTGACTAAATTTTAGTGTGGCAATAGAAAAAATTGATTTTTTTTTGACCAAAATTTACTTCCTTTAAATTTGTAGGGAACAATGTTGACATTTGTCTGACAGGCTTTCCAAAATACCTCAGACTCCAAACCAATAAACATACTAATCGTGATTTAATTTTAAATGCTTGATTTAGATTTCCAGTAGTTCAATCTATGTATTGGAGGTTTAATTTGTGTGATTTTTTTTTGATTCTTATTTTCCAACAAAGGAAGTGAGAACAATCCCAGAAAGGGTCTTCCTGTGATCATTATTTACATTAAGTTTGAAAGACAGTTATCTTTTACATTACCACTCTTCTATCTTATATAAATGAATACATTAAATCATTATAAAAATTCCTTTAATCTCCATCCAATCAAATAGAATCTGTTTTTTCTTTCATTATAACGGAGAGAGGAAATTGAATAAAATAAAAACATCAGGTAGTTCTATGAGTAAGAAAATGTGCATATCCACTGTTCTTAGGACTTCCCACTGGCGCTATGCTATTTCTGATCCACTATGCTTGGGAAGGCTGTCATTTTAAACTGTCAGATGCCTTGCACTAAAAACAGCACTAAAAGCAGATCAAAACAAATAAAAAAGTATGCATTTAGAGTAGATAAGAGTAGATAGATAGACAGATAGATGGATAGACAGACAGACAGACAGATATTTAAGTTAGAATGATTCTTCAGCACTTCAGAGTATATTTGGGAAATAGAGCAGTAATAAAATACATAAAATACTTTTGCTTTACGCTGGAGAAAACACAAATTCTTAAGAACATTACATCACAGTTACACAAGTGGAATACACAAATTACAAATTTAGGCTACATGTAATTCAATTTTCCCTTCTATGGTTGGGAATATCCAAAAATGATCTTACTTTTCCATGTCAACAAATTATTTCATTCATTTTAAAGTAAGTGTTATACTATTATTTTAAAGTTCATGGTAAATAGATTATAGCATCTCAAAAATAATAAAGAAGTTGGATTTCATAATTCTTTCAATATTTCATAGATGCTTTGGAATAGAAAGCAAATGGCAAAAGGAAAGAAAAAAAAAAGAATATATCCATTCAAACACCGTGAAGACCTTGCAATACAAAAAAATAATATTTTGTTTAATTTCCTCTCTATCATTTTTAACTATGTATATTTTATCCAAATTACTATTCAGTTATACTGAATAGCTTTTATTAATATAGTTAAGACACTTTTGTGTGGAGAATAATGATGGGATAGTGTGTAATCAGAACTTGCTGAATACAGCTGTCAGTTCTACATCTAAGCTTCTTTTGAAAAGGACTTGTTTTTAAAATGTGAATCTCAGCTTTTGTTTCTTGGAGGGATGAAAGTGCACTGAACCTATATTGAAAGTGCACTGAGCCTATTTCTCTATGATGAAATCTGTAGTTTTAATATAATTTTGCTAACTATTTTTAGAGAAAGATCACCAGACTACTATTTTCACTGGCAGGAATTTACAGCAATAAAATACATTGTCAGTGAAAATAATCCTGTAGTAACCAACAGTTCTCCTCACCACATGTCCTTCATCCATTCTGGCACACTTGACAACCTCATGGGAGAAGGGAAAAAAAAAAGGAAAAGCAAAGAGAGAGAGAGAGAAAGCACAGAAAAGAGAGCAAACCCCTCTATGTTATTGTCTGTATATTTGCTTTTAGCAGTCTATGAACAAATATTGGAGACTTTATAGATAGCTGTTTGAAAGCATCAGTTAAATGATCAGTCTACAGTACAGGTAGTGTAAGGACGTCTTACAAAACAATACTCTAGCTGTAGCGAGCTGGGAGCCATACAGCCTTTCTAAATTGTTTGAAGTTCTAACAGCAAAATGAATTTGGACAAGATATGATATGAAGAAGAGATATCAGAGGTATAAAATGACTAATAGACAAATTAAAAATAGATACACTAGGATCCCTGAGCTTGAAAAACTGGAGCTGACAGAGGATGTGATACTAGTCAAGGCTCACAAATGGACAGAAAAGTCAAATAAGGAGTAATTATTTGCCATTTCTGATGCTGTTACAAAGGAATAATAATAATAAAGATTAAAAAAAATCCTGTGAAATAATAAAAGGGTAAGTTTAAAATCTACCTTTTTTAGAGCATAGATGATTAATTTATGAATTTAAATGGTAGATAATTGTTAAAGTATACATGACTTCAAATATAAAGTGTGCAAATTCAGAAGGGATATGTTTGGACATTAACTGAGCTCTGATCTAGTAAACTTAGAAATTGTCAGTAAAGATGGCTACAATGGCTACAGGCTTACAGGTCATTCCAAAGGGGAACTCATTTGTCCTCTTTCTCCTGTTTTGTTTTGTTTTATCTTTTTTAACTGAAAGAACTTGCAGCTGTTCTGCAGGACACTATTAGAAGCAACATGCTTGTCTGCAGGAAGCACTTGACTTACCCTAATGTGGTTGTACTTCTGTGCAATCCTATAGAGAGTCCAATAATTATAAGACTCACACTATCCTATTTTATATGGATTTACTCTATGAAGGATAATTCCAATAAAATCTCCTTTCAAAATAGATGTGCTCCATAACAGATCATCTCAGAAACTGTGATATCCACTTGCATTCAGCACAGAAATATGATCACTTTTAATCAATGTAAACAGATGACTACAACCTATGGTACTTAGCTAATATGTGGGACCTGGATGCAATATTTTTTTTAGAGAAGAAGACAATTATACCAGTTAAGCATTTAATTGTTCAGTAATCTTAACTGTCACATTAGTATAAACAATGTTTTCCTCATTAGGGTGTTAGGGAATAGAATCTATTGACTTTGACATTATTTCCAGGCTTATTTTTTCCACCTATACAATGCTAAAGTACTTGAAGTTCTCATCATTCTCCTGCTCCTACCCAGGATATGTGACAAGAGGTCTCTTATGAACTCCATGAGATTTCTTTATTTCTGCATTTTATAGTTGTAATTAGAACAATACTTAAACTCATTTAGATTCTACAACTCTTTCTCTCAAAACATAGCATGTACTCTCTCAAAATATTCCTGGGTGAATGCTGGCTTTGATCTTCTGCATATCTGGTGTTTTGGAAATAGCCTTTCTTTGATTATAATTGCACAGATAAATTAATCTGCTCCAGGCCAGTTACAAGCCTCAAACCATGAGCCAAATGTGGCTCATGTTGACACTATCCTTGTCATTAATTAACTTTTGCCTCTGGGTTTCCTTTGGGCCTTATTTGATGTCTTTGGCATCTGAAGACATGAATAAGGAGGCACATTCCTCATTGTACTGTCTTTCAGGAAGATTATTGAGTAAAGGATTCCAAGAACTGCATCCATTCTTTCCTTTGGAGTGCCATTCAAGATGAAAGTCCAGAATGAACTGACTGTTTGCAACTGAGCGGTTTTGGACTAGACCTGAGAATTAAGTAGGAGCTAAGGGCAAATATATAGTGTTAAATAGCTCACTCTCCTCCTATGGAAGGGGGGAGTTTTTAGGTTTTAATTAAATTCTTATGGCTGAATGACTTTGAAACATCTCTCATGTTTTACATCTATAAAAAAATAGAGTTTTAATTTAAGAAAAAGTAATGCCATTGTCAATTTTTTAAATTTCCCCAAGTGTTTCCAAAGAATGCCACTGCATTTAAGTGTCTTCTGAAAAAAATATCCGAGTAAATGGCAAATCTAGGGTAATATTTTGATCTTATTGAAACTGGCATTAATGTTTACACTTTTCAGTGAACAGGCTTAATAACTCACTGCTTAAAATAACAATGATTATTGATTTTTTGCATTAATGTTTTCTGAATTTGTTTTCACTTCTGACTGCAAGTAATATACTATGTGATTACAGAATAGAGACTGTGCTCAAGGTGTCTTTTCCCTTCCACTTTTTTGGGATGAGTCAAAACGTAACCCAGTATGGATATAGTTAGATGTAAACATATGTACACTTTTATACATATAAATAGACTCTGTTTTAAAACTGCAAGAAACAGTGGAAAAAGAAAAATAAGTAGAGAAGAGAGAAATTAAAGAAAAACAGAAGGAGAAAAGAAAATAAATTATTTGAAATTTTGTTAAAAATTGTATTAGCACTCATCATTTAGCACATAGAAATAGGGAAAAGAAAGCAATTAATCTTTATCTTGAATTGATATTGATTTTGGAGTAATATAATATTGTGTAAAATAAAAATATTATTTAAACTCTTTTTTTAAAAAAAAACCTCTAAATTATTTCCTGTCCTTTAGGTTACATCTCTTGATAATGTAAAATTATTCTCATTCTGAATTAAACCTAGCACTGGTACAAAACTGGGCAACTTTTAATTAGCCTTTGTCTTAATTGTGTCTTTCTAAAAATCTATCATTGCTCAGCAAGATAAAAAGTTATTTAAAAACTAAAAGTGTTAATCTAAAGAAAGTAAAACAAAATCAGAAGGAACTATGGAAATGTTATGGGCTTTTATATCTATTATTTTGTTGACAAGCACTATCAATCCACTATATTCTCTGTGGTAAAGGTAACTGAAGCAGAAGGAACACTGTGTTCATAGAACATCGAGCTAACATAATGTTAGGGAAATATGATTTTAACAGTGCTAGTGAGATAAAGAGCTATTTTGGACAGAACATTCTGATTTGTGTCTAGTGTTGTAGTATCATATCTTAAAAATAATTACTAAGCCTATGCATGTGTAATGGTATATTTCAGTATAAACTCATGAAACCAATAAATTTAACATGCAGTTCCACTTGCTTAGTATGGGTTAGCTTATTTTAAAAATTAAAGTGTGATCACAAAGTATTATCTGTCTCAGATAGATAGAACATTTATCTATCTATCTGAGACAGTCAAGCCAGCAGTGAAAAAAAAAGATTCCTTAATGCACCCATTGTTCACATAAAGAAGCACCTTGCATGGAACACAGGTGAAAAATCTTTCAAAAGTAGGCAAACCAACTGATATGCCAAGAGAAGAGAATGAAAAATAAAATTACCTTTCTATATTTTATTCTATATAATTTCCCTGTTGATCAGTAAGGACTTTTTTGCACTTTTTGGCTGTCTATTTGAGTATCAAAGTAGTATTTTTTTTCCTAGTGAAAGAACCCAAGAGCTTTTATCATAAACTTAAAAGAAAAGATTTGTCTATATTTACCAATTGGGGTCAATTTTATTTTAATCAATATGTGACTACACATTTTATTTAACTTGCTTTTTCAGTTGGTGAGGCAAGTGCACTCTGAAGTGTGTGGTACTTCATATGGAACCAAAACATAGATCAAAAAAGTCTTTTGCCTTTACACATTAGTGTTTAATATTTTATAGATCTTTCAATTTGATCCTCACAGGGAGATAACATTTATGTGAGGTATCTAAACATTTAGCAGAACTAATTATAGGAGTAAAATAACTAGGAAATATTTTCAAGTACTGGGATTCAGCTATCCCTACTATTAAATAATTAGGATAGTTCCTGTCATGCAGTAATTTTTCCTGGGGCAGTTTGGAATCCTCCAAACAATTTCTGGACAATTTGAAAACCAGAACCGTCGGTAACCACCCTTGACAGGCAACCACAACCACAGGGTGTCAGAAGAGAGGAAAATTAAATGATATGGACAAGGTTGTTAGTGCTAGGCAATAGTTATGGGTTCATTTATAGATGTAGTCTATGATAACCTAGATTATATAAAAATGATTGTAATAACTTAAAAAAAATTAATCTTTTCTGTAAATGTCCTGTAATTTTACTTTTTATTATTGTACTAATGAGCAGTTTAGAGCAGCAATAGAATAGAAGCAAAAGAAAGGAAAGAAATTGGCCAAACTGAAGTTTGCTTAATGAGTTGTAATTGATATTGTTTATTTTCATAAAAAGAATGAGGTAAGAGTGAACAAAGAGTGTATGTGAAGGGTTAGTGCTTGAATAGGTCCATGTGAAATAGGTCTAAAATGCACTAAGATGAATGGTGAAGGAAGATAAGCGATATAGTTAGAGAAAATTAAATTAGTAATTTGGAAACTGATCCACAACAGCTATCTTTTCAGTTGCTGCTTAAACTTTAAGCTGCTACCAATTGTTGCTCCAAAGTTACAGAATAAGTTGCTTAAATTAACACAGCTATTGTACACTTCAATCTTCTTATGGGCAAAAGAGATGCAACCTATATGCCAAAATAAGAATTTATTTTTTTCCATTTATTACAATCTAAATCAAGGGAAAGAACTACAATTAACGTAGTTAAAATGATGAAGACATTTTAAAGTGAAACTGCATACAATTAAACTAACATATATGGAAACTTTCTAGTATATGCCCCTTTCTCTGGTCTCATGCTCAGCTTTCTGTTCCCCTGGATATTAACGACAGCAGTTTCTGATCAGGGAAGGAGTGTGTGGCAAGCAGTCCATAGTCTAAATCCTTTGTGGGAGAGAACATCATTTTGATATCATTTTGGAGTAATTTTTATTTGTTTATTTATTTTAACACTGAACCTTTTTGCATTCCTCTATATATCCACATCACATCTAACTTTATGATTATGTGGTGCATTTTCTTTCCATTTACTACATGTTCTCTTATTCTCTCAGCTGGTTTTGCTGCTCTCCCAAGGTTGTGCTCTCCTGACAACTAATTGACCCTTGTTGGATTCTGCATTGCCCTGGTGTCTCCAGTGCTACCTGCTATCTGTTGATTTCAAAGTCTCTGCTATCACACCATTTACTACTCTAAGCTGCATTTTACCCTAGCTAAAAAAGAACATACATGGGTCCTTCTATGCAAAATAATTGCCTCATCTGTTAGTTACAAAATGCGTGTAGCAATAAGCATTATGCTACAAAATTGTACAAAGATAAATAAAAGCTAAAACAAAATAGACAATTGTGAAACTGTTTGAAAACTGTTGAAATGAAGTTGTTCAGTACAGGATCTAAGTAGTTTATTGATTAATTAATCACACATAATCAACCAGCGATCATTGAACTCTATATTCACGATCAATAGCAGCAATAAGATAAACCATGAAGCTAGACATTTACAAAATGGTACTAGATACTTCTACATTTTTAAAGATCTGTCCAGAACTAGTGCCATGCAGTTCCTTCTCCTGCTTCAAGATGTAATGTTAACATAGATTTTTTTCTAGAGTGCAGTTTTGAGAGATATTTTAATTATCGAAAAAAGCCCTAAAAAACAGATACTGTGTTTGCGGAACAGCAGACTTAATAATTATCTTACCTGGGACTGAGGAGAAGAAAAAAAATTAAAATATGTAGGATTTACAGCAATCTTTTATTTAAGGTACTTATTCAGATTAGTGTAAATAAACAACAAAGTATTTCTACTCCATAATGTAGTATCTAATGATCAGTTGCTACAGCCTTATAATTGAGCAGATGCTAGAGTTTTGTGTGTGTGTGTGCACTTGCAAAATCAGGTCCAAAGGGCCTGCAGCTACAGAAAGCCTGTCAAGATAATTAGATTGTTACTGTGCCCCTCATTTAATTTTAATTCCCATTAGAGCTCTGCTTTTGGCGTCCACAGATCGCCAAATCTGAATCTTTTTAATTCATTCCAATGTTTTGCTCAGGGTACTTTTCTCCTGTCTAATTCTCTTTCGAACCTTCATCCTAACCAGCTGCACTGAGCAATGACAGAGGCAAGTAACCTTGCTGGTGCCAGTAAAATTATTGAAAGTCTACTTGACATCAAGACTCAAGGCTTCCTCTCTTCCTCCCTTCCTTCCTTCCTCTTGTTAATCCACATCAGCTAACTCAAGAGCATACTGTCAGGCAGACAAAGTCACTGCATGAATTTTGGTCAGGTTTTTGTGAACAGTGCTCCTCTCCTCCTGATCAGTACTAAGGAATCCAGGAGATAAAGGCAGAATGTGATGAAACAGTTAGGTAACAGTCCAGAAAAATTTTGAATCAGTTAGTCCAGATCTTTGTAAACCTCTCCATGGATTTTCTAAGGATCCTCGGTACACAAGGTAGGCATCACTATATAAAGTTGGACACCTATTTGTGTTTTACAGTCCCTATTTCATCATTTATGACAAACAATATAACTTTGACTGTTAAAGTGCTTGCCTGTGCACACTTGACCCTTTCTGCCATTCTTCTTTATATGTAATCTTCTTTATATGCAATGTGTCTTATATTCCGTTATGCCAACTACAGACATAGGCTTCACTGGCGTCATAGGTCATAATAACCGGCTCTGTGTGGACATCTCCAATATCTTAGGCCATCTCAGATAGCACTTGCTATCAAGCGTATTTAAGCTTATGTTGATGCTTGAATCTAGCTCTGAGATTCCCACTTCCCCGGTTTGATATAGTTTTTAGTGGTTAGAGCAGCCATCCAGAGATCAGCTCTTTTTTCTATTGGAGCAAAGCATAAAATCCTGATTCTTAGGACTGTCATTAAATAGGCACTATCTACACATTTACCATCTCATTTTCTGACCTTTTAATTCTCATTATTCTCATTCTATAAATGCTTGCATTAGATCTATCTTGAATTCATTTATTTATTTATTTTTACTGGTGACTGATCAACAGCACAATGTTCCTGCTTTGAAGTAATAATTCTGAGATTAGGCTAAAGTGACTTTTGCTTCAGTTCTTAGTAGCACTTGCTGCATTAGTGCCTTTCTCTGATCTCACAGCTTTCCCACATTCCTTTGTAGAACTTATCTCAAGCTCTGCTCTCTATGTTTAGAGCTTTAGGAAGAAAAAGGGAATTAAAAAAAGAGAGACAGAAAAAAGCAACATGCATACATGCTTGTGTTTAAATATTGCCTTTCAAGAAATGTGGTCAAAGCCATTCAAAGAGTTGAAGGAATTACCAGTACAACTGAGCTAGGAACAGCAGAAATATTGTACAATTCTCTTTCCTGCTAGTGATTATGTAGTAACTTAAATAACTCAATTAACTTCAGGGAGCTGCTTGTACAGTTGAGAGCTCGCAAAGGAAATCTTAACTGTTTTACACTGCAATCTTTAACGGTGTAAGCTTCTTTGAGATTGTAAAAATATTTTTCTTAAATCCTTAGATTTTTAACGTGATGTGGGCTAATGAAGATAATATGGACAGCAGCATAAGGTTTTCTGAATATATGTAAAGCATATTTCAGCAACACTTTCCAAATAAAAAGGAAAAACAAGTGCGATCTTTACTGCATATGAGGCCTCAGTAGAAAAACATACTTTATAATATGAGTTAATATGATTTGAAAGACTTCTGCAGCACTGTCATTTTCACATTCATTAGACTATTAGAAATATATTCTAAAGAATCTTTAAGGATTCCTTTATCCATGTTATGATGGCTATAATTCTAACAGTAGATGTCAAAAATATTTATTTCATTTTTTTTCAGTTATTATAATCACTTTAGACTATAAGGTAACCTTTTATATTCCCCAGACTTCTTGTGATGTCAAAATATACCAACGCCATTCCCAAAACTATTACTGCTTTTTTATTTTTTTTTTCTTAATCCAATTTAGTAAATATGAACTAGCATCCAATAAATTCTATAGATGAATTTAAATTACATTTTTATCAGGCTTGACAAATCATGCTTCCTCACCCTTGGAAGTCTGCAGAGGTCTTCATACTCTTTATGTTGGTGCTTCTTAGCTTCTTGATTACAGTGTGATTTAGTACCTGTCCTTCATGTAGGAATTGCCTGTGTGAGGCAATCAGATAGAGAGTAAAACAGATTTTTTTTTTCCATGAAGATTTTCTTGCTAGAGAGGAGTGAATCTATCTGTCTCTTTGAAATAACCGGTGCATGAGCATATACAAGATTCCTCCTGACATATATTTCTGTCCACAACATGAAGGCTTAGCATTCCAATTCCAATTTTTCAAACTATAGGAAGCAGCTACAGAAAAGTTGTGTATTTTGCAATGAGATAACAATGACTTCTTTGGCAGAGTATTTTATGATACCAATGGCTTGTTGATCAAAGCTGTATTGGCTGCAATTACCTTAGATAGAAATCCTCTGAAGGTTAAAGTTATTATTAAAACATAAAGCATATTAAAACATAATTTACCTTACTCTTGTCTCTGCTTCCTTATTTTTGGACCTCCTTGTTTCTTTGTATCCTGAGAATTAAATAGTATGTTTTATGAATTTTCTGTTAAAACAGTGAAATTTGTTACATTTTTTCTCTATTTTTTACAACTCAGCAATGAGTTACTTTTAATAGAAATTTATCACATTTTTGTAAATATGGTGTAATTACAGTCAAAATACAGTGATTAATCACAGAATCACAGAATGGTTAAAGTTGGAAGGGAGCTCTGGAGATCATCTAGTCAAACTCTCCTAGTCCAGCAGGGATTCCTAGAGTGCGAGGAGTACACGATGATGTGAATCGAGGGCTGTCTGTACAGCAGAGCTCAGAGGGTGGTGATAAAAGGGGCCAAGTCCAGTTGGAGGCCTGTGGCCAGTGGTGTCCCCCAGGGGTCAGTACTGGGCACGGTGCTGTTTAACTTGTTCATCAATGACCTGGACAAGGGCATGGAGTGCACCCTGAGCAAGTTTGCAGATGACACCAAGCTGGGTGGAGTGGCCGACACTCCGGAG
>JAUBOD010000139.1:600069-610087 GCA_032353885.1 Nothura maculosa
AGCTGGAGGAGGAGAATATATTCAGTAAATAAATATTCCAGCAGATCTCACAGGTTTTTGGCAGATTCATCTTATTTTGCTTCATTATCAATTAACTGTGGGGAGGCAAGTGACTTGCAAGCTACAAAATCCATTTTAATTTCTTCTGCTTGATGTGAAGCAGTTCTGTTAAATTGCATGAACACATACTGTGTATTGTATGTAACTTCATGTAATTTAAAGGAGGTTTATATACATCTCAAATCTTACAAATTCATCTCACAAAAAGGCAAATTCTATAGGAAAAATAGATGGAGAAAATCTGACATATACTCAGAAATAGATAAAAAAAGAAATATAATAAACAGAAAAATTTAAGTGCTGATAGGAGCCATTATCTCATTGCAGGCTTTAGAAAATAAATTTAAGTAAATAAGCAAATTAAAAATACACTGTACTGTATGACTCTTCAGAAGAAATTACAATACTGCAAATGATAATTAAGTTACTCCTAATTTAGTAAATCCCAGTTTCTGGTATCAAAAAACCTAGAGAGATTATGGAGGTGACAATATGTTCAGGGAATTCATTTTTATTGTGGATTTGGGTTGGGGTTTTTCTTTTTTTTGTATCTGATCTATTTTGTGGCTCTCCTAATTCCCATTTTGTTGTTTCATTTGGCATACTGCCAACCTGTGCAGTGATTTTCCTTTTATATAAGAAGAAATTAATCTAGATTCATAAGAATGCCTCATCATTGTTGCTACTTTTCAGGAAGCCAGCTATAGATCTACAATTTTAAAACCTTCTAATAAAGAATAAACTAACCTTCATATGTAAAAAAAAATAGATGTGATACAGAAATAGAAATAACAACTGAGGAAAATGCATTTACCAGATGAAACAAAAAACTGGGATACAATAACATCAATATCTTTTGTGTGCTCTGAGAATATTCAGATTATTGAGAGTCTCTCTCTCTGAGAGAGAGTGTCTGTCCCATATATTCTAAGTAAATAGCAAAATTATGTTGCGTTATATTTCCAAAGTATTCCTGGAAACCCTCCCTCAGTATTTACAGTTCCCTTGGTAGCATTGTAACTCTATGAACTGTTTGTTCAGAATTTCTACCATTTTCACTTTCAATTATTCTTTTTAGAGAGGGGAAAAAACTAATTTGTTTGTATCTTAGATACTACAACTGAGTATGTTTATATGAGGAAAACTTGCAAAGCATGCCATGGGAGAGGAGAAAATCAGCCTCTGAAGAAGACGATACCAGGAGAGCGGTGTGGGGTACTTCTAGTAAGCTGCATTGGGAATCCCCAACACATCTAGGGGACCACCAAGGCCACCCAGTAAGGACCATGCACAACAAATTCATAAAATTATTTAAGGTATATATGTATCTTTGAATAATGCTTTCTGATTTGCTTTGAACACAAGAATGATATACCATAATATTGATATAGGAGTTGATAAAATGTTGTAAAAGTAGATAATAAAGATAAAGTAACACAGGGAGAACTTCCATTTACAGTCTTGCCACACTGACCTTAACTTTCATTTGTTATTTTCCTCTATATCTGCCTTATTAACTAAGAACAATAAATAATATCTATCTAGCTCATGCAAATCATGTATGACTAATGTCGTCAGAGCATTTATGTTGTTAGTTTGATGCACTGTCATGTTCTTATATGAAGTTGAGGATAATAACTGACTTTCATTTTGAATATTTAAGCCTAGTAAAGACAGTCTGAATTCTAATTTTCTGTCCTTTTGAAGAAACCAGTGGTAGAACTCTCTATTTTGGGCTGTCATATTTGTGAACAAATATAACAATGTTTTATTTACAATACATAACATAATAATAAGCTAGCTATTAGAAAACTGGTTCTAGTAATACTTTCATTCTGTACTTTTTGCATACAAGCTACTTTTATCAAGGCAACGGTACAAATCCCAGCTTCATCTAATCTGTGATGTGATACAAATTTCTGCTCTATACAATTACACCCCTCTGCATGATATGATCTTCATATCAGAGTTGCTGCAAGATAGCTGTCTAAATGTTGCTAAATTTGGATTTAAGATTGTATATAATAACATGAGATAAATTTTACCATTTTCTCTAAAGTCAGATGGATTTTTACCATTGACTTCAACAAGGTAATTACCCTTGGTTGCGCTTGAATAGTGTATTTTCTTTTATATTTCCTGAAGATATAGTGTCTCAAGGACATATGAATCCAATAAGTAAAAGAGGAGTTCTATGGACTTCTAAGATTACAAGATTCTGTTCAAATCTTGGTTCTTGCAATGTACTGAAGTTAAACTTATATTGTTAGCAAAGTTTTGTTTTAAGACAGCTTCCCTGATCACTGTAAGGAAGAATGCACCTTGAGAAGTATGGTATTTGTCAAGTTTACAAGTCAACTTTCCCATCACCAAGAAAAGAATCTTTTCTCCATTTTATGCTAACATATTGTGTTCTGAGGCAAATCAAAAAGATTTAAGCAAAGACAATGATGAAGATCAATTTTATTGTAATTAACTATTAATAAAACACAGTTGACAGCTGAAAGAGTATTGTATACATATCTCTATATATTCTTTCAAGAAAGTGATGCTGATGGAATGAACTAACAATGACTCTAGAGTAAGAATTTATGTAGAGTGATTGACGTGTTAGCAGGAGGTCCTGCAAGTACAAGCAAAGGATGACAGCAAAGGCTTTGAAAGTCCAAGTGCACGAGGATACCAGGGGCCCTAGGGCCATCAACACAGATAACCAGTTATCAAACACTAAAGGAATACAGCCCTTGAAAGGAAATAGTTACAGGGCATAACAAACATAAAGATCATACAATAATCATGGCTTATTTACTCTATGTGATGTGATTAGAAACTATCAGAAAGTTATATCCTAAAGAAAAACAAAAACCTTCTGTTAGAGATAGCTGTATACTCCATCTTAAATATTCTGTTGTAATAGTTTTCTTGCTATTTTATAGGGTATACATAACCTGATCAAAAAAAGGTTCAGCAGAACCCACAGAAAATGTCATCAATAGCTTAATCAGATACACCTTTAGATTGTGTATGCAAGTGTGCAACAGAAAGGAGTAGTTGTGTGCAAGTACCTTGCATCAGAATTATATATGAAAAACTGATCAATCTGTATATTATTACATATATATTACATGTATATATTACTCATATTAGTATATATATATCAATTTTATATATATTAGTATCAATTTATCGTCCTTAAGGGGATATAAATCTTTACTGTGGTTTGTCTAATAGTCCACTGAATAACATATCTCGTACCCTACTCCTGAAGCAGTATTTCATGGGAACTGGTGCATATTGCATATGAGAGAAGCCTGAAGGAACTGGGCCTGCCTGGATTAAGGAAGAGAAGGCTGAGAGGGGATCATAATATATCATAATATATTATCAGAGGGAAGAATGTGAAGAGGATGGGGCCAAACTGCTCTCAGTGGTGGCCAGTATCAGACAGGGCAAGAGGTAATGGGTATAAATTAAAACACAAGGAGTTTTATCTCCATATGAGGAAGAAATTCTTTACTGTTATGGTGACAGACCATTGGATTAGGCTGCCCAGAGAGATTGTAGTCACCTTCCCTGGAGATTTTCAAAACATGTCTGGATGCAACCCTGTGACACATGCTCTAGGTGTTCCCACTGGAGCATGGGGGTTGGACTTGATCTTTAAAGGTTCTGTCCAATCCCAAACATCCTATGAATCTGTGTAATTCTGTTGCAATTTGGACAAAACTTTAGTAGGTGAAGAGACAGTTTTTTTTTTTTGTTTTTTTTTTTTAAGGAGTACCCATGTGCCATATAGCTATTCTTTTTGTCCCAGGCCTGCAGATCTGATTGTTCTAATCAGTGCAAAAATAGTGTCAAAGAATTTAGGGAAATTTATTCAAATATTATCTCTCTCTCTCCTCTTGGAGAACAATGATGACAGTGGCTCACATATTGAGAAAAGATTGTCTCTGTTGAATAGATTATAGAAAAAAAGCCAGTATTGTGAAGAGAAATAAACTCTTTGGAACATTTGGGGAAACATTTCCTCCTGAGTTACCACCTGCATTCATAATAGGAAAAAAAAGAAAGCAAAACTCTCCAGATTTCTATTGCTAATCTATTGGACTATCTACAAAGGCTATTCAAAAATATTTTTTCTCTGAAAATGACTATGTCACACTGCAATGACAAAACTATATAATGACAGAAAGAGTCACAAATTTTAGAAATGCAGCTCTGTCTATAGGAGACAGTCATCTCATTACACCCAACCTATTCCCAACAGAAGATGAAGATGATGATGAAAACGATGAAGAACAGCAAATGAAATTGACGAGAAAAATCATTATCTGCACTACTGCAGCAACTCCAGATAATATCAAAATTAAAGACTTTCTCCATATGCTGGTGGAATTGTGTGTGCCTGTATAAACATATATGTGTATGATACACATGCATATATATGTGAATATAAATATAACTGTCAGTATAAAGACTAGAAAATTAGTCATAGAAAATGGAAGGAATCTTCCATAAATATTTTCTTTATTTAGACAAGATTTTTGCATGTTTTCTTTTTTTTTTTCATGATGAAATTATTTGGTTGGGAATTTGGGTTGTAGAAGACAGTTGCTTTCCACAAATTAGTTGGACCTGGAAACAAATAGATTCTCAAATTTTCAGTTTAAGGGAAGGAGTTCTTTTTTTTTTAATATTTCATTTTTATGCTGTGAATATAAAAATTAAAATATGCAATAAATGATCATTTGGAAGACATAATTATTAGGAATGAAATACTTTATCCAATATCTTCTTGTACAGTTCAAAAATATTTCTGACAACTTATACATAAAGCAAAGTATAAATGATGAAAAAATGTTGTCATGTGATCAGTAGAGCTAATATAGGAAATGGAGCTTTTAATTTAAGAAGTGCTATGAGGTGAATGAATAGTGTTGCTATATTTCAATCCTTAGAGTATGTTGCAAAACCAGATTAAGGTTTTCATGATTATTTAAAGTAGAAAAACATCCCTCTTAAAAAAAACAACAACAACAACAAAAAACCACAGCAACACAATAAAGAGCTCTATGTTGTTGCACTGATGACAGGGAATGAAAAAAGAAGGAAGCTAGCAAACAGTATCTCCCTTTCCTTATTATAGAAGATGTATACCACACCGTATAACCTAGCAGCCCAATTAAATCTCTCCGAATTTTCCCTAATATGTTTGCCATCTCACTGAATGATCATATTGGGGACCATTCTCATCTTCATTTTATTTTTATTCTTGACTACATCCTAATGCTTTTTGCTTCTGGAACATAGTGGGGTAAGGAGAAGGAATCTTTTTGTTTATCTAAATGCTTCCAGTTTAATATTGAAAATAATATTGCTGCTTGTGTCCCTAAAGAATGAGTTCCATACTCTGCAACGTCATCAACACTCCTATCCAAGAAAATTTCAAAAGAATTAATGATGAAATAAAAAATAATAAAAAATAAAAAAATAAAAATAAAAATAGAAATAGAAATAAAAATAAAAATAAAAATATGGACTAAAACATGAAAGTGTAAAAATGCTAATTTTCATTGTCTGTATTTCTGTTCTGAGTTATTGGTAGGACCAACAGAGCATAAAGACTTTCCGGGTTTTTGAAAACCTTACTAGGTTTAAATTGTGTGATGCAAAACTACAGAAGTGGGCCTTTAATGAGAAAGCAGCAATGAGAGTACTTAGAAATATAATTTCACAGGGAAATCAATCAATTAAAACATCTTCTGAGTTAAGTCGAATCTTTTTTTTTTCCCATTGAATTTTCCCCAGTTAACTACTACTTCAATATAAAAGTATTTCTATACATATACTTTCTGAGACCATCAAGAATGCTTCAGGATGAGACACACAGTTAAAAAGAAGGTAAAAAAAAATAGACAACTATGGCTTCCTGGAAAAATTAGTTTAAAAATTATGACAAAAGATGAAATTTTGTCTTTGGTCCTGAATAATGTGCAGAACTTCATTCAAGAGGTATTCTGGGACAGTCTGTCTGTAACAATGCCCAGAATATAATTCAATTTTATACTACTGAGAAAGACCAAGGTCATAATCATGCAGAAATCAAAAATAACCAAAGAAAAGAGCAAAATGAAAATGCGACAATAGTAAAAAAAAAACAAAGAATCAAAAAGAATATCAGTGCAGTTAAGGAGAAGCTTAGCATCTTGAAAAAGTCCACGACTCTTATGGCTGCAAAGGAAAGAAAAGGAGGCTAAGCTATGGAGAAGGTTAGCATTTTAAAATGAAAAACTTTTACAAATGAGATGGCCAGGGAAGAAGAATAAGTAAAACTACACTTTCCTGTTTCCAGGAACTGTAAAAAAGAGCAATTCATTTAGAAAAAAAGGAAAAAGAGACTTGAAAAATAGCTTCAACAGCACATTGCCAAGGACACCTGAGTTGAAAGTAAAAAGTTCTTTGCATTAAAATCAGAAAGGCATATGAGAACTATGCAGACTATATGATGACAAAGATCTGAAGACACATTCATGGGCAGTATGGCCGTATCAGAAAAAAATGAGTGAATTTACTTTTTGTTAGACGTCATCTTCATGTTGGAGAGACTCACATATCAAATAAAGTTTGAGAGGAGCTATCTGAGTTGGAGAGAGATGTTGAGAACTACTAATTAAATCTAGTAAGCCCCTCAGCATCTAAAACAGAATGTGATAATTTTTTTAATTCAATATGATATTTACTGTTTTCTCCCTCTCTATCCTCTGGATGTGGCACTTTATTTTTTTAATCAGTTTCTAGAGAGTGACAGAGAGTGTGATTTTTTTTCCTATGTTTGACTCAGCTGTGAAGAAGTTATCTGAACAGTTTAGAGGATTCTCTCTTTTCTGTAGCTGAAGGAGGACTCTCTGCAGCTCTACTGAGGCTGCACCTGGAATACTGTATGCAGTTCTGGGCCTCCCAGTGAAAGAGGGACAGGGAACTTCTAGAGAGGGGCCAGCATAGAGCTACAAAGATGATTAAAGGAGTGGAGCATCTATTTTATGAGTAAACACTAAGTGAGTTGGAATTGTTTAGCCTAGAGAAGAGAAGACTCAGAAGACATCTGACCAATATATATTGGTGAATGTAGAGAACATGGGACCAAAGTCTTCTTGATAGCAGCCAGTGATAGAACAAGGAATAATGGGTTGAAACACAGGAAGTTGCATCTCCATGAGACGATTAACTTCTTTCTTGTTTGGATGACAGAGCCTTGGAAAAGGCTGCCCAGAGAGGTTGTGGAGTCTCCTTCTCTGAAGATCTTCCAAACCTGCCTGGATGTGACCTTGTGCTATGTATCTAGTTGTGCCTGCTTGATCAGAGGGGCTGATCTAGATGAGGTTCTTCTTTTGAGACGTCCCTTCCACAGGTCCCTATTGCAATCAGTTTTTAAGCCCTCCAGTGATCCTATTCAATAAGAAAAGATTTTGTTAGAATTGTTCAGCTACCTTAGTAACATCCTATACAGCAAGAACTGATGCTGAAATATTGACAAAGTTATGATTAGATGAAATGAGAGATCAACCAACAACAGTGCTGCATAATGCCTCTACTTCTTAGTTTTGTATCTCTCTTCCATTTGTTATATATGTCTCTTCCAAAAATTCCAAAAGTGCTTACTGCTCTGGATTATGGATACCTGGTACAAGTGCATGACAAACACAATGACCGTATCCTAGAGTTGTACTCAATCTGTAATCATCACGGAACAAGTGATGGCGAGGGGTGAGTGATACAATGTACTTCATTCATGTGAAAGAAACAGTAATAAGTTTTATTGATATGGACAATGGTTTCATGAGATGGCAAAGTCACTTATTATTTACTGTATGGAGACCCTCCCATTGAAACATGAAGTTCAGATTCAACTCCCTTGCTTTCCAAGCTCCTTCTCAGAGAAATATGGGTGCAGATCCAATCCTAGTCCCAGACCTAGTCAACGGTTTATGACTTAGGGATTTTGTGCACAGTTACAAAGTAAAGTTTACATATTCAGAAAGAGAACATGCTATATTCACTCACCACAAATCTGTTGTGGCAATTATCTCTTAACCTCAAGGAGTATCCTTGAGAGGTGTCCCTGCACCAGGAGAGATCATGGGATGCAGCCTGCTTCCATGTAAGGAGAGCTCAATTGGTGCTCAGGAAGTCCCATATTTATGGAATAAGGTGATGGACTTATAATCATTCTTTCATTTCAGATGACTTTTGGCTAGTATATGCACCATTAACCTTACCTCCCCATCAGGATGCAGCCATCAGGACTGTTATCATTGGTTAATGTCTGAGTGGGGAAAGAAATCAGGAGTGTACCTACTAGGATCAGATAATATCACTGGTTCTTAACATCTGAATAGTGTTATGTGTGAAAAGTCAGCTTGAGCTGGGAAAGGAGCATATCTGTCACAGAAAAAAATTATTTGTTTTGGTACAGTCACTGATAGAGAGATAGGGCTATTACAGCTGTCTTTTACTTTCAGTAAGATGTACCTGTACTATTAAAGGCCTGCATCGGCCTTTAAAAATATCCTAATGCTAACTGAAGTTGTCTATTATATATTTTTTTTAATCAGTAACTGAGAAAAGCTTTGATATCAAGAAATCTAGAAGCAAACCAATTCTTATATTTCTAATGTCCTTGAGATAAAGTAGAGCCAAGTCGGAGGACAGCAGAAAAGAAAAAAAGTTCAAAGATAATTAACTACTATTTTGCAGTTATAAGAAATTAAGATTCAAAGATGCAATTGTAGCATTAAAGGTTTTTATTCTCACTGGATTCTACTCACAATTAGGAAAAGTAAATATCATCAGCCTGAAAAAAATAATTACGAATTTTTATGATTAATGAACATATATAGTATGGTAAGATAAAAGAACTAAGATAAATAAAAAAGAGGAGAGAGGCACCTGTAAATTTAGAAAGTTAATCATTTTAAATACTTTCTATTACTGAAAACTTTCTATTCCCCTAACACCGAAGTTATGTCTTGAAACTTACTAATAGGTAGGAGTATTACACAATTACTAATGGATTTTTCTGTTTTAAACAGGGAATATTTCTGAAATATTTCTTGCAAAGTCTTTTTTTTTTCTCACAAGAACATTTTTAAGTGAACCAGTACACTTTTGTTGAAACTTTAAAAAGAAGAA
Source organism: Nothura maculosa (assembly GCA_032353885.1). Taxonomy (NCBI): domain Eukaryota; kingdom Metazoa; phylum Chordata; class Aves; order Tinamiformes; family Tinamidae; genus Nothura; species Nothura maculosa. Next base: position 609,319 of record JAUBOD010000139.1, read on the forward strand.
GAGAGCTAGTGAGTCAAGTGTTCAAAGCCTACATTTTTCCTTTATTGCAGAGAATTTAACAATATATGAAACAGTTCTAGTGAGGACATCTCTCCCATCTATAGTAATCAGATATTTCTGTCTTCCTGAGCACAGCAACTAAATTTTTCTTTGCATTAGGCATCATTCCTGACTCATTCTCTCTAATTATTCAAATCAATAAGAGCAAAAGTGCTATGAGTGTAATACTATTCACTTTCAAATAAGAAAGAGTAAGTAAGCTTCTCTGTCCCAGATAAATTTTAATCTAGAAAGATCAAATTGTTTTTTTATTCCCTAAGGGAAATATTTTATCAAAGAGATTAATTAAGACTGTCAGCAACCAAGCTGTCATTTTTAATCAGCAAATAGATAGCTGACATGAGTCACTGAATATTGTTCACTGCACACCAAAGAAGATTGACTCCCTGCTGGGTTACTTCAAATTTTCAGCTATGCCTTTAGCAGTTAATACAATGAGTGAAAGCCATAGATCCAATACTGATTACTTGCAATCTGTGAAAAAGTAAGTTTGTGAGATTTTGTAGAACAATGAAACTTCTGACCTTTTCTTTGGGTAAGGATAGGTATCTGTGGGAAGATATAAGATTTGAGATTTTAAGAATTTTATTATAATATATTCTATGATAAATGGATATTACCAAAGCAGCACTCAGTTTCATAGAATCATAGAATCATAGAATGTGTAAGGTTGGAAGGGACCTTAGAGGTCATCTAGTCCAACCCCCCT
>JAUBOD010000139.1:621633-634493 GCA_032353885.1 Nothura maculosa
GGCCACTACTGAAAAGAGGTGGGCCTCAGTCTCTCGAGATATTTATAGACACTGATCAGACTATCAAGGAGGGATCTCATCCTTCCCTTCTTGAGGCTGAACAGGCCCATCTGCCTCAGCCTTTCCTCATAGGGTAGATGTTTCAGGCCCTTGATCATCCTTGTTACCCTGCGCTGGACTCTCTCCAGCAGCTCCATATCCCTCTTGGCCTGGGGAGCCCAGAAGTGGACACAGTACTCCAGATGTAGCCTCACTAGGGCTGAGTAGAGGGGATGATCACCTTTCTCAAACTGCTGGAGACACTCTTCAGCAGTGTCCAGCAAATTTCCATAAAATTTGCTAAAAATAAAATTGTGGTTAAGAAAGACTAATTTTTTTTTCTTTTTCATGGAAGAATCAAGACTCCTGTGTTTTTCCCTGATATTGTAAAGTCAGACCTTCTTTTATTTTCTTCTATATTCTGCTACTACCATCAGTTACTACTTCTATGTCTATAGAAGTTTTAAACAATTTCTTCCATTCAGCAAGATGCTTCATACATTCGTCTTACGTTCATAGTTAAAATTAACTCTTCCTCCTGAATATTGTGCTTTTCACACTAATGGATCCAATTTCAATTTTCAAATGATTCCTGAGATAGGACTTACTGGTTAAAACATTTATTAAAGAGAAGAGGAATTTAAATTCTGTTCCCTCTCCTGCATGTAAAACAATTCCCACCTTTTAAATACAAGCCTAACGAGATACAGGTAATATCTCTCACATAATTAAAGTCTAAATTTCCTATTTCTCACCTAAAATTCCCTTAGGTTGCACATAATTGTTGAAGATTGATACTCAGATTATCAAAATTTTAGGCCAAAATTTTATTTGTATTGCTAAATAAACGTTAGCATAATCATTTTGGGGGCTTTGGTCTCAAAGACAGCAGGCACAAAAACTAGGAATTGTTGATACAAGAAATTCCACTTGAAAAGCACTAATGAAAATAGATCAGAATAAAGCCTATCTGATCATGCAGGCCAAAATGAATCTGTGAGATGCATGGAGGAAAACATGAGTGCTTCAGTAGGTATATTGGCAGCAAAAGCTAGTCTTTGGAAAATTTAGGTGCAATGCTGAGTGCTACAACAAACTGCGACAAAGGACTTGAAAAGGTCGATAATATTAATTCCTTTCTCACTTTAGACTTTACCAGTAAGACTGTCCTCAGGAATCTTAGACCCCTGGGACCTGTTGGAAAGTCTGGAGTAAGGAGGAATTTCTCTCAATGGGGAAGAATTAGGTTAGGGCTAGACACATACAAGTCAAGGGACTTGCTGAGATACATCCACAAGCGCTGAGGAATTTAGCTAATGTCAGTGCAATATTGACAAATCATGGAGAGTGAAAGAGTCTACCATAAAAAGACAACATTACTCCTATCTTAAGGAATGTCAAGGGGAACCCAGGGAAATATAGACTGGTCATACTTACCTTGACATCTAGGCTTAGCAATGAAGCAAATCATCATTTCCAAACATATGAAGGACAAGAAGGAGATTGGGAGTAGTCATTATAGATTCATGAAGTGGAAATCATGCCTGACCATCCTGATAGCCTTCTATGAGGAAATGATGAGCATTGTAGAGAAAGCAATGGGTATTCTATATCTAGACTTTGAAAAATCTTTCAACAATATCTCCCTAATTTTTTCCCAGATGAACTGAGAATTTAACTATAGAAATAGAATGTGAAATGCATTGAAAACTTGCTGACCTTCCAGACTCAAAGGTTTGAGATGAACAGCAAGTATTCTGGTTGGAGGACTACATTGGTAGTGTAGAACTTCAGGAACTCATATGAGGTGAATGCTGTTAAATATCTTCATTAATAACCTGGATGATAGTATCTGCAGTAAGACTGCAGGTAATACGAAACTGTGAAGAGCTGCTGATACACCTGATTGTTTTGCTACCATTCATAGAGGAATCTGCAAACTGGAGAAATGGGCCAAAAGAAACATCATGAAATTCAAGAAAATAAAATGCAAGTTTTTGTACCTAAGGGGGAAATAGTCCCAGGACCAGTATAGGCTAGGAGTGGACCCGATGGAGACCAGCGTTCAGAGAAATCCTTGAGATTTTGTTGGACATCAAGTTGGCCAAGAGCCAACAAGATGCTCTTGCAGTAAAAAATAAATAAATAAATAAATAAAACCAACTGCTTGCTGGGCTGCATTAGAAAGAGTAGAAATAATATTACCAACAGGTTGAGGGGAGTGTTCCTTCTTTCCTACTGAATTCTGATCTGAATCCTACTGACAACGTAGAGGCCACCACTGGAGCCTTCTGGTGCAAGGGAGATACGGGCATACTGGACCAAGTCCAATAAAGGGTCATAAAGAAGATGAAGGGACTGCACTATCTCTTCTAAAGGTAGTATTTTTTTATCCTGGAGAAGAGACTAAACTTGCAATCTCATCTGAAGATAAAAGAGGATCTTACCAATATGCAAACCGATGAGTGGAATAAACGAGATGGACCAAAGATGGACCTAGAGCTTTCTTAGTGCTATCCAACAAAAGAATAAGAGAGGTAAGAAATTCCATTAAAAAATTCTTTTTTTTTTTTTTGCTGTACAGGTTGTCAAACACGGGAAAAATTTCACTTAGGAGGTGTGGAGCCTCCATCTTTGGAGTTATTCAAGTCAACTAGATACAAGTCAACAAGAGAAACCTGTGGTTGTTGGCTCTGTGAAGTAGTGAGCCAACAGTGAGCAGTGAATTGGATTCGATCTCCAGAGATTTTGAAAGCCAGAGAAAGATAAAAATTAGATAATGTGGAAAATGAGTTCTCCACTGCTCCCAAATGGTTTTATTTAACAGTGAACACATATCTTCATTTCTTTTCCTGTGAATACTTGAGTCATAGATCAGTAATTATGATTGATTTTTTTTCTTTATTGGCAAATTCAAGGAAATAAAAAATATAAAAAAGAAATTCTTTACTATCCAGAATTAAAGTTGTCACACAGATCTCTCAAGGAAAATGAGCACCCACTTTTTGTATGAAATGGATATCCACTTTGCTAACAGACTATGCTTTATATGGAAGAAAATATTCTGGAACTATCTTCATAATACAATGTAGTGAGGTGCTATAAGTTTAGACTTAGATTGAGTTGATGATAAATATTTCAAAATTACTAGTATGTTGGTGATGGGTTAACAACAAAACTACTGAACTGCATGAGCTCTGCCAAGCTCTGCCAATGCGACAGACAGATGGCAGAAAAAAAGCAAATTACAAAAGCAATGATGAGACCTTGGGTACTTTCCCCAAGGAAAAAGAGAAGGGGGAAGTTTTGTGGAAGCTGTCACACAACGAGTGGTGGCTGCGGGCATGGGGTAACAAAACACACTTCATTCATATGAAAGAGATAATAATAGGATTTATTGATATGGACAATGATTTCACAAGATTCTATGGCAAGGTTGCTTATTGTGAGTTTTAAGTGCACTGCATGGAGGTTTAGGATAATACACAATTATCTTGGATACCCTCCCGTTGAGTCACAAGGTTCAGACTGGACCTCCTTGCTTTACAAGTTCCTACTTAGAGGAGTCTGGGTGCGGCTGGATCCAATCCTAGTCCCAGACCTGGTCAATGGTTTATGACTAAGGGATTTTGTACACAGTTACAAAAATGTTTAAAGAGAATGTGATATACTCACTCACCACAAATCTGTTGTGGAAAGGCATTTCTCGACCTCAAGGAGTAACCTTGAGAGGCATCCCTGCCTAAGGGGAGATCCTGATATGGAGCCTGCTGCCATGCCAGGAGAGCTCAAGGGGCTCTTAGGCTCTCTGCGTATTTATAGGATAAGATGATTGACTTAAAATCATTCTTTCATTTCAGAGGACCATTGACTAGTGTACTAGCCTTATCTCACCACAGGGATGCAGCCTTCAGGACTGTTATGTGGATGTCTGAGTGGGAGAAGAAATCAGGAAGGTGCCTACCAGGATTAGATAAATTGCTGTTGCTTAGCAACTGAATAGGACTACATGGGAAAGGTCAGGTTGAACTGGGAAAGGAGTGTACCCATCACAGAGACAGGGCAGTTCCACTTTGCTAACATTTGCAAAGAAATACTCAACTCAGTAAAGAATTGATACATTGGCAAAACACCTGATAAAATGCCAAAATTTCCTGAAGATACTGGAAATATCACCTTCTGAGAATGACCATAACACGGTCATGTACTGCTTTCCAAAGGATATAAAAGACGAAGTATAGCAGTGGTGAGTTGAGCAGGGATCAGGAATGACACCTGATCAACTCCTTGAGCTGTATTGGGAGTATCCCTCCACTCCCTTTAACCTAAGATGCTGGGCTAAGATTACTCTTGGAAAGGATGAGAGTCCCTTATACATTCAGGATTTGGAAATGCTAGCACTTTCATCTTGGAAGGCTAAGAGGCCCCTGTACACACAGGATGAATAATGCTTTAGCATTTTACGTTATTATGCTTTATTTTACTTTTATTTGCTTTTTCTTTTTCTGGGACAAGCAAGTTGTATTAATTGCCCATTGCTAATTAGTAATTTATAAGCCTATAACATCCCTATAACAATGATGACAGTTAATGGTGGATGTTGTTATCACAAAGATCTTGTGCTAGTGAATAAAACCAACTAACTAAAACCCAGTGGTTGTTAACGCTCTTTTTTGTCATCCACATAAGGTAGGGTGCATCCTGCAATATCACAATTATGCAACAGCAAAACGGAGAAAGAAAAAACCTTCCTTCAGCTACCTTCAGATGAAGCTGCTGTCTCCTGCATTCAGCATAAACTCCCTGTTGAAAGGTTACACTTCCCCACCAATTCCAAATATAGCCAAGCATTAAATGAAAGATTATTTGGATGGAGGGGAGAGGATGTTAACTGGCAATTTTTCTTTCTTTTTTTTTTTTTAAACTGTTTCTCCACCCAACTCTGTCCCTCCAAAGGAAAGCTTACTGTTTGTCCTGAAAAAAATGTAAAAGTAATGCTTTTTGTCATCAATCAATCTCTTAGGACAAGATTACTCAAGGATTTTTGAAAGAGTATCAGTCAACCTGTATATGATTTGTTGTTGTTGTTAACTTTATAAAGTTAATCATAGAATCACAGAATTGTTGAAGTTGGAAAGGCCCTCTAGACATCCTCTAGTTGAACGCCCCTGCTCCAGCGAAGAAACTTAGACCATGAGGCAAAGAGTCACATTCAGGAGAGTTTTGAAGATCTCTGGGCAGCCTGCTCCACTGCTCTGTCATCCTCAGAGGAAAGAATTTCTTCCTCCTATGGAACTTCTTGTGTTTTAATTTATAGCCATTACCTCTTGACCTGTCACTTATGATTAACCAATTGTTAATCACAACAATTCCTCCATCAAATCTAAATATTTTATTGTGACTATTTTTATTGTTATTTATGTTAATTTTCAGGCACAAAATAAGTGAATGACATTCTAGTTATCAGATACTCCCAGCCTTTCCTTTGTTCTACTTGATTTCCTGACATGACACTTCTTATTTGTGTTCTACTTAATGACTCTGAATCTACATAGTTTTTTACTCAATGTTTTCTCAATGTAATTAGTGGAACAAATGAGAGAAGTTTCCTTTCAAGTATAAATTATAGATTAGATTATGAAAGATAGGAAATAATCAGTGTATGATAGAGAAGAGTTGTTCAGTAGTATTCAAACTGTATATTAAAGAATATCTTCTGTGACACAACCGTAAAAGAGAATTTTAGCTTGTCATTTGTACAACACTGCTATATGGTGTTCAGATCATTCTGTTGTTTTGTGAAGATTACATCTTTAGAAAGCTTACTGCCTACATCATCACCATTATAATCCAATATCTATTTCTGAAGAAACTATAGTTAAGTATGAGAATCAAATAACTGCAGATTATCTTAATCTTCACTAATGATTAAGCAATCTCTACCTTTGTCCATTTACAATTTCAAATAACTTTGTTAGATGAGAAAAGAAAATGCAATCTGTTACTGTCACCTGTAAAGATTTATCCTGGAGCAGGATACTTAGGTGCTGAAATACAGCTAGGTGTTTGCATCTTGGAAAAAGATGTGAGATTATACATAATCATGAGGAAAATATTAGTAAAAAAATACCATAAAAATATTATGTTTTTATTTAAAATAATAAAAAATTAAAAAGGAGCAAAACAATATTAGAAGCTGAATTTACAAAAGGAAACTTTTTGGCACTCTACTTGGCTCCAGCAAAGTCCTGTGTTTCAGGAAGTACAGGAATCAGGAATCTACCTCAGTGTCTCAGAGGAGAATAACAAACATAATCAGCAGTGCGAGAAAATATTTGTTGATCTTTCTGATTGTTTTTGTAAGTTATACTTTCAGTGGTGTTTTCCATGATTTTTGCCAGCTCCATGAGTAAATAATTTATTTCCATAGCTATTGAGCTGAACATAAATTCAATAAGTAGTGCTTCATAGTGCTAAGGTACAGGCATACCTATACTGGTGATGGAGGAAGGAAGTTCAGCTCTCTATAATGCTACTGCTTTTCACATTCTCCTTCCCTTGCTCAGGCAATTAAGGAAATGAAATCCTTTATATCCTTGTGCCATATGAAAGCTGCAATAGGGCCCTTTTGATCATAGAAAATCCAGTGTTAGTGCTTTCAGATTGTGTTGTAGGCAGTATCTGATTTCACCTGTAATAGTAATATTAATGACATTTGTGATCCTTCCTTCCTGGTTTGGGAAAAAAGAGAAATGGAATAGAACTCTTTGCCTTTAAACTACCTTTGGGCCCCAATCATCCTGGCTGCTGGTGAAATTTAGAGTATTTCAGAGAGAATGACTCTTCCATAGATACCGTTTTTTGCGCTTCCACACGCTCCTCTTACCTGGCTGAACTTGGGACCACATGAGGGATTGGCAGGCTGCCCAGCAGCTCTCTTCATCCCTTCTGAAGGACACCAGAAATGAATTGTTTGAACTTTTAAGAAGGTACCTGTAAGACTGAAAGATTTCCTCATGTTCCTCTTTTCTTGAAGTTTCCAAAGCCACAGGTCTAAATGGGAGTATTTCTCATTTATCTCTAACAGATAATCAGGCATACTATTTCTTATGCAATACCTTGATTATTATTCCTATAATACAGCTTGGGAAGCTCAGGCAAAGGGGATTTTAATAGCCGTATTTTCAAAGTTTATACAGGTTTCATCAGATTGAATTTTAATTATGCTTGGAACCACTTTTGAATATCTAAATGTGAGCTTTCAAACTCCTATGTTTTGAAAATTAAGTCCTAAAGTTTTTCAAGTCACTCAGAGTAAGCGTGGAAGGTAGAATTTAATTATTTATTTCTCCTGAGTTTACTAAGGAACTGACATGAATTAATTTACTTTTTCGCTTCATGAAGGATTTGATCTGTTTTAGGTTTCAAGGCATTTAGTTCATTAAAAAAGCTCTCCTACCCTTACGTATGTATTCCAGCATTATCCTCAAATTTTCTACACCTGCCCTTGAGCTGAAATTGAAGAGAGGTATGGAGAAACAGTCTGATAGGAAGAGTGAAATTATATAAACAATTTGAAAAAAAAAATACAAATAATTTTTTAATTACTACAAATTAAATTTGCTTATTGTATAATTTTTTATGTCTGCCTCTTCTTGGCTACCATCACCATGCTTTGCACAAAATGTTATTTAAACAGTACTTTTTTGAGAGTAGTGATCTGTCATGTTCAATATTGTAAAATCACATTTAATTATTTTGTGCCATAGTCATCATAAATGGTTGGATAATTTAATAGTAGCACTGATTAAGCAGGAGAATACTAAAAATAGTAATTTATTGTATAAATTGGGAGCTTCATATATCAGAGCCATAGCAGCAATCATACAATATTTCTGCTAGCAATTTTATTGCTGCTAGCAATTGGTGCTAGCAATTTTATACACTAGACAGCATAGGTATTCTAATGACACATCTGATCACTAGAGATTCAGATATCTACAATCCTCTATAGAAGTACGAGTTTACATGATCCTGTATGATTTGAATTTAATTTATCTCTATTTTCAATTCAATGCAAAAGATGCATGCTTGCATGAAAATATTTAGCGTCCAGTGGGAAATTTACTTCTATTGAATAATTTACAAAAATACTGCCATTTGCAAACTCTTCTCTAGAGAGACAAAGCAGTAAAGAATTCTAAGAATACTTTCTGTTGGGTTTCATAAAATTCATAAGTATTATAGATTTGCATATTGTGCTAAAAAGAATTTTTTTTTGCAAAATTCCTATAATAGAGATTTGTATCTTGGTGGACTGATATTTTTAATTCTGCAAGTTTTCCTGTATTTACTGTATTCCTGTATTTCCTGTATTTCTGTATTTACTGATTCCAAGGGTCTGATCATAATACTTAACATAAGAAGAGCTTCATTGTTTCAAATGAAAAAAGAACCAGAACTTAAATGTCTTGAATTATTCGGACTTATTCACCCTCCTAATAGACTTCCAAAACAAAGTTATACTTCATTTTGGGCATAGGTTAGCTATTCGCATTAGCTTCTGGCACTATCTATCTCCATCGCCTCTGACAGGAATTTGTGGAATATATTATTTACTGAAATTTAGCTTACAGAAATGAGGAATAGGTAAAAATATAGGAATACATAAAAATTCATGTATTTTTGACAAACTGAAAGATGAATCAAAACTTTTGTAAGGTTCTGAACTATTTTCTGCCGTTGAGATGGAGATTTTCTGTCATTTGTATTCTTTTGATTTTTTTTCTTTCCTTCTCCACTTCCAACTCATAACAAAGACATGTTGATTTTCCAGTTATGTATTAATACATTAATATAAAATGAAGGAAAGCCTAGCTACATACATATATACACATACATATATATGTATGTATGCAAAATCCTCCCTGAGATTTAGCTCACATCTGTAGAATCATGTCATTTAAATTGTGACTAATCCTTTAGGTGAATCAGATCTCATTCATTATATGGAGCTATAGAAAGTTCAAATGAGGAGGTGGGACAGTCATTGTTATGGTGTATAAAAGAACGTATTCTCTCTCTTACCTGTATTATTTCTATAGTGTAAAAATTTACAAGATCCAAAGTGACCTCTTCACTTACATCCTACTTCCATCTGTTGGCCCTTGCTCCTACCTGTGGCTCCATTTCTTCCCACTTCAACAGTCATGACTTCCTGAGTCCTGCTGTCCTTTCTGCTCTTTCTTTTCCTAACAATACTCCCATATCCAGCTGCTTCTGAAAGTCAACACTTCTTTCCCCCTCTCTTTTCTATGTCACTTCTTCTGTCACTTCTTCCCTTCATCAGTGAACTCCTTGAACTCATAGATTATAGCAATTGCTTCCAGTTCCTTTCCTCTCAGTCCATCCTAGAGCCTCTCCAATTTGACTTTTATTGTGCACCAAGGATATCTTAACATCAAGGCCTACAATGACCTCTCCATGTCAAGTCTCAAGTCCTTTGCTCCATACTTGAACTCTGCTGGGTTTTTTTTTATCATTACTGATCATATGCTCCTTTTCAAAATCATGCCTTGCCTTTGTAGCTCTATCCTCTCCTCACCGTTTAACCATTCTCACTTGAATGTGTAGCACATGGGCCCCATGTGGGAAAGAAAGGAAAAGACTCTGTTATATTGTAATGTGAAATTTCCCAGTGCGAGAGACAACAGTTTGCTTCTCCACTGCCTCTGTAACTCTGACACCTTGAGCAACTGCATATTTCACTCTTATGTTCATATTATTTTTTTGAGCTGGGGAAGTAAGGGAGAGGCAGGCAAAAGGAATACTATCTCCCTGCTCAGGGATATTCCTTTTGTAGGTATATAAATCACTTTGAGGTATGAATGCATGAGACAAGGAAGAAGGGTAGCACTATCATCGCTTTTCCAGCAGACTTCTGAAGAAAGTAAGATTGAAGGTGCAGGAAAAATGGGTCATTTCTGGGCAAATAAGTGAAGAGATATAAAACTTTTGTCCTATCTAATAAGTTCAATGTTTTCGTTATAATAATACCTCATTCCAACTATGTTTCATTCCAATATTTAAGCTCAGTACATATAACCATGAGCATCTATAAATGTTTTGATGACTATTCAGATGGTTGATGTTCTTTGTAACTTTGAAAAACTCCTAAGAAAATGCTGATATCAAATATATTAAACATAAATTGAGCTCTATAAGCTCAGAAATAATTTGGATTTAATTTTCTAGCTTAGCACCAAATATTTTTCATAGCATCACTTCAGAATTTCTTTGAGATTTGGAACATCAGGAAGCAGCTAGAAAAGGAACATGAGACATCAAAAAAAGAGAAGTTTCTTCCAGTTAATATTACCTATAATCTAAGAAACTCATTGAAGTCTCTAGGAACTCAGCTTGACTTATCTTCTGTATACTAGCAGAAAGGATTTTTTTTTTATTTTTTTGAGCAAATTTGAATCACTCTAATTATTAAATAGACATATTTAATCACTTTTATAAAAGTCTTGGATAGAAACAAAGCTAGAGTGCAAAAAGAGGGAGAGAGGGAGCTCTGTTTTAAAAACTCAGTATTTTTCAACCTATTTAACTTTTCACTTATAGAAATACATGACGGTCTTATATTTGAACCCTGAGCACATTTGGCCTGCATTATATACCTAATTAAAAAGTAAATTTAAAATAAATTATCAAGAATGGAAAGGAGGAGGGAATAGAGTAGCAGAAGAAAAGACAAATAAAACAGAGTATATGGTAAGATTCTTTAGGATGGTGAAAATGCCTACTTAAAATGTTAAGAGTATAGTGAAAAGGATATAATGAAAATCACTAGGATATAATGAAAATCACTAGGATATAGTGAAAATATTAGTGCATTAGTCTAGATTGTGGGAATTTATCATGCTTTTTAAGGGCTTGATAGAGTAGAGAGCTTAGCTGAAGTAGATGTAGTATAGCAAAGGGCATAGAGCACAGGGAATGCCATTTGGAAGATCTCGCGATGCTACAGGAAGCTAGGGGCATAATTAATTACCTTACTTATAACCTCATGCTGACTAATTGGGCAGTAGGTGAATCTCCCCACCGTTGTGGGAGTACATATACAATTCAAACAACACAATAAACACCATTTTGCTGCATCCTCATTTTGGGGTCTATGCTCTATGGCCCTGGGGCGAGCAGAGCCCCAGGTCAGTCCAGCTAGCGAATGAGGCTTGCCGACCCTCGATCGGCAACACTAGATCTTTCTTATAGCCCTAATTACAATAACATGTGGGCACAAGAATACAAAATCTTGGAAGAACACAAAGGCAAATCCCTACTGTGTGCTGTTTGTGGCTCCCTAGCCCTAGCTTTGCAAATACAATTACTCTTACTAATCTTAGTGGTTGTGTCAGCCTCTGTTATACTGTTCTCTGTCTATATTTCCATCCACAGGACTCCTTAAAATGTTTCCCTTCTTCTGTTCCCAGAAGCTGATCAACATGTTGTTCTTGTTGCACATGGGAATAAAAAATTGTACAATGAAGCACATATTGGGGAAAAAAAATACCAATAGCTAGCGAACAAACAAATAAGCATAAAGGAAAGCTGCTTTTCTGTCCTAAGAAATGCTGTTTCTAATAATCTGGCAAGGATGCTACTGAATTAGGAGGCATAACATATGCCTCTGCTGCACTGAGTGCCAGAAAAGACTGAAATAGAAAGAACTGAGAACAGTTCACATTTTATTTCTAGTTCAAAAGGGGTCACCACAACACTGGCAAACTTTAGAGAAGTAGACTGGATCTCACAAAATTATTATGACTTTCATAATATGGTGAAAAAATGGACGCATCATACCTATCAGACTATCACATGTACATTGTCTTAAATCCATATTGCTGAAAATATAATATGGAAGAATAATAATAAAAAATAGAAAGCACAAATACATTAAGCGTTATACTTCAACTCACCAGAGTGTTATCCACACAGTCTTACAGTATTTGATTTTCTTTGTTCATTCTTCTTTACTTTTAGTCTCTACGGAAATTATGATTGTTTTGAATCTTACATTGATACTAATACACTGCTTGGTGGTAGGGCCATTCATCTGCCTCAGCTGACAAACACTGCAGTTTGACCACAGTGAAATGTGTAACATCATTGAATTGCAGTTACATTGAACTGAATGGCTGCATTAAGTCTTCTTGTTTCTGGTCTATGCTGTTTCCTGGGAAATAATCTAGGAGACAGCTGAATCTAGGAGACAGCTGACTCTAGGAGACCAGGACTGAAATCATGCTAGGAACCACCCTAACTACATAAACAGTTGTTCTCTGCTGCCTGAAAACTCCATCTTTTGTTTGTTTGTTTAACTTATCAATATTGCTAAAACTCCATGATCAGCATCTTTTATTCATTTACTTCATGATCAGGGACAGACATTTCGGAGTTGATCACTGTGCACGGGGAATGCTTTGGTGTGATGCATTCAAACATGGCAGTGATGGCATTTTCTGGCTGCATTACACTGAAGTTTGATTCTTCGTCAACACAAAATCACTGTCTTAGTGAGTCTGTGTGTGTATTTCTCATGGTCGTTGCAACTTTTCCTGAATTTAGTAAAGCAAGGGATGTTAACAGTAACAAGAAAAACTTCTTCAAATATATTAACAATAAAAGGAAGGTCAGGGAGAACGTGGGTCCGCTAGTGAATGGGGTGGGTACCCTGGTTATGAAAAACACGGAGAAAGCAGAGCTGCTGAATGCTGCCTTTGCTTCTGTGTTTGTCAGGGGCAGCCCTCTAGAATCCC
>JAUBOD010000139.1:634593-655593 GCA_032353885.1 Nothura maculosa
TAGGACTAGAGGAAATGGCTTCAAACTGAAGCATCGGAAGTTCCACAGGAACTTCAGGAAGCATTTCTTGCCTGTGAAGGTAACAGAGCACTGGAACAGGCTGCCCAGAGAGGTTGTGGAGTCTCCTTCTCTGGAGATGTTTAAAATCCGCTTGGATGCAGCCCTGTGCCACGTGCTCTAGGTGACCCTGCATTTGCAGAGGAGTTGGACTAAGGATCCTAACTAAGGGAAGGGACCTCTAAGGTCCCTTCCAAGCTTAAGCATTCTATGATTCTATGATTCTTTAAGCCTTGAGATAACCTTTTCTCAAGGAATTATCGCATTTAACTGAGGCTCCAAAAATAAAACAAAATTCCTACCTCATCTGATAAATACCTCATTTCCTTAATTCTGCAATGAAATAAAGCAATATGATAAAAATGTGGAAGACCTTGTAACTGAACTCCAAAATTGATTTTATGTAGGGAATCTCAGAAGATAGGATCTTTCTGGTAGAATATGTTGGTGTTGGCCACTCTGATTTATATGGACCAGGAACTGAACCTAAAACATTGATGCTGTATGGATTATCCACGAAACCAGGAAGGTAGAAAGTCTGGAAGTTGTTCTTAGGGGGGCATAAAATTTATAGTCTTTTGTAACAGAGAACAGTAAGTGGAAATATGTAACTTTTACATTTCTCCCTTGCCTATCTGAGTTCTTGGGATGAAAGATGCATAGATTTTTCACTTATAGATTTTACATATGAGAATTTAAATAGCCATCATTGAATTAGGAAAGTGTTTGCAAGTTTGTCAATGTCACCTGTAACATGTTCCTCATATTGATCAAGTAGATAGAGTACATACAGATTTAGCTGCAGATACATATTCAGATATATTAGACACACACATTTGTGAATATCTAAGACTGAAAGTTTTTTACTTCTGCTTTCAGAAGAGGATTTATTTATACTCATTTCACCTAAGATATACCACTAAAAGCAGCATATAGCTGCACATATGTTTATATAAATTTTTATACAGGTGGTTTTTTTCATATATTTTAACATCATATATTTAATATATCCAATCCAATCCAAGTAAATTTTTAAGTATCATGGAATTCTAAATATTCTAAATAATTTTAGTAAAATGAATGGCACTACATTATATTTGGTTATTTCTTAAATTATCTTGAGTAACCAGTTTTGTCTTTTAGGAGGAAGATGTGAAATACAACACATCCCAGAAAAGATTTTTTGTTGTTGTTTTAAATGGAAAAAAAAGTTTGGAGTCTTCAATTGCTGCAAGCTAGATGCCATGGTAGCTGGACTTATCGAAATTATGACAGTCCAACATGGAGAAAACAAGTCTTTGTGATTAAAAAAATGAAAAAAAAAGGATTATAATGATTGAAATTTGTATCATTCTTTTTTAATTTCGGTGATCTATTAACATTTCTGATTAAGAACATCACTACAACAAATATTCTACTTCAGTTTTCTCAGAGTGTGAGTCTACTGCCTATTATTATGTATAATATGCAGTCTTGCAGCAATTCCCTTTAACATCTGAAGTAATTTTCTGATTGAAAAGATTCAGCATAGAACATATGTCATGATGACTTTAAATTCATTCATGATCATTCAGGATCATTTAAGATCATTTTTTATCGTTATTATTTAAGATCATGCCATCTGCCCTAGGAGTAAAGGCTGAGAGAAATGGGCCTATTCAGCCCAAAAAGGAGAAGGCTGAGGGGGGACCTGATAACTGTATATAAATACATCAAGGAATGGACTGAGGAGGGTGGGGCTGGAGTCTTTTCTCTGATGGCCACTCATAAGACTAGAGGAAACAGACACAAACTGAACCACCAAAAGTTCCATAGGAAGGTAAAAAATCTTAACAATGAGGGTAGCAGAGCACTGAAACAGGCTGCCTAGAGAAGCTGTGGAGTTTCCTTCTCTGGAGGTCTTCAAAACTCGCTTGGACCCAGTCCTCTGCCACATGGTATAGATGACCTTGTGTGTGCAGGGGCAGATTGGGCTAGATGGTCTCTAAAGGTCCCTAAAGATTGTATGATTCTATGATTATTCAATTAACACCTCTGTGAATCTTTCTATAGGAAAATCCCTTAAAATTGTCTTTTTCCTTATCTAGGGCAATATTCACAATGAAATTGCCATGCATTTCAATCCATTAAACATCTATTTTTTTCAAATCAATAACCTTCAGTAAACATAGTGTCCAATTAAAATCAAGTCCTAACAAATACATACCTATGTATGGCTTTGTTAATGTTTATGTGAAAAGATACTCCATTTGTACCTCCTCAGCAATTTTGCACCATTTGTTCACTAGGTCTGTGACTTAATACATCACATTTCTTATGGTACAAGAGAAAACACATTCCCCATGTAATTTTATGTCACAATCATGTAGTTTCTGACAATTTCTCTGATTTGGGGTTACGGAGTATCTGACGTCAGTGAAATATAGTACATGAGAAGACTCTGAACCAATCTATCCTGACTCTTACTTTTAAAGAGGCAAAGGAATTGTGATTTACATCTGTAAATACCTTATTAATCATCTTGAGCTATGCTCATATATATATATATATTTTGCTATAATCAAAGATGAAATATATTAGATACTAAAGCTGGTAAAGGAGTTCAAATCTTCAAGGGTTAGAAAAAAAAAGAAGGATTATGTTGATTCAGTTAATGAAAACATACTTCAGGATATTGCTATCCGTTAACAGATTTATATTGCTAGTACATTCATTTGAATCATATAAACACAACAAAGCAGCTGCCACAAAGAAACTATTATGATAAGGTAGACATAAAGAGAAGAGCAAGTATAGTTACAGGAGTGGTTTGAGCCTTTTTGAAAATGTGGAAAAATGCATGAAGGTTTGAAAAGAGGTTCAGTAAGAAGTTATTTCTTCAGTTATTTTCCTTTTGTTGTGATACCACTACAGAAAATCAATTATGCTTTGCAGAGAAAAAGAAATCAGTGAGATGAGATGTCAGTGAAGTAGTTTGGCTGGCATTTGAGTAGGAAAAAAGTCAAGTTAGAAATATTAGTGTGAAAAATTAATTCATTTATTAGAAGTTAAGCACCATCATAAATAACAAAAATAGAGTATTTAAGGGAAAAAATGGAATAGCACTTCCCAATATTACTGTAACATCTATAAACAGTTATGTAGAGCTGATAAGGTGTTTATATTGAACTTCATGTACAAAACAATTAATATTTGCACTATTACAAAAGAAAGGAAAAAGAAAAGATTCATAACAGAATATCTTCCTGCTATATTGTTATAAGGAGGAAAAAGATATTCTGTACATTATAACTGGTACAGAACTTACTTTTCCTGATTCTCTTCTTCATCTCTTTCAACTTTCTTATGGTCATTTACAATTCTGGCTGCAGAAACAGATTTCATCTTCATATTCGGAATTAAGAAATTATATAATGGAAATTTTTCTTTTAGAAGAATACACAAGCTATAATGTTATTTTTAATTAGGACAGGAAATTATTTTCTTAATAACACAGAAGATACAAGCTCCTCTCAAAACATTCCAAAACAATTATGCTAAACATTAAAATTTCTAAAGAGAGGAACAGCAGTACAGGGAACCACTGATAGTCTCAAGGACCAGCGTGCAGGCACACTAGGCACAAAAACATCAGCTAGCTTCATACTGATTTGCACGAAAAGCAAGCGTGTTCAATAGGGATTAAATACTCTTGCATTACACTTGATGCAAGGTTCATCTATTATGTATTTTTATCCTTTTAAATTCCAGCTTTAATATTAAAAACTTAGTAATCTTAATAATTCATTTAGAAGTATTAGAACTAATTAAAATGTTCTGTGTTTAGAGGTTCAGTCATCTTTTTTAACTTACTCTCCTCTCTCTACCTCTTTGCTTGAAGGTTGCACCATTGTTACTTTTGAAAAAGTAGAGTTTATGCTGGAAAATCTCCCAAATCAAGCCTTTTCTGTAAAATAATTCTCAAAACAGAGATATTTACTTATAAAAGTGGCTGTTTGTATTTAGAAAGTGCATCATCCTACTTTCAGGGTTCTCTTTCAGAGTATGTCAAAGTCTCTTCCAAATTGTGTTTACATTTTTTTTTCCCTAATTCCAATCAAATCTTATAAACCCGGGATTTAATCAAAAATTTTGGATTTTGTCATTTTTTTTTCTTTTCCTATTCAAAAACAAGTAACACATTCTTTTCACATACTGTATCTTTTCTTCCTTGGAGAGTATGAAAACAGGAGGAAAGAATTCATAGCTTTTTTTTGTTGTTGTTTTTCAAGCATGGCTTGGCCTTTCATAAGTGTTCTCAAAGCACGTGTTACGGCCAGATGACTAATATGTATTTCTAATATCACAAAATTGTATAAGCTTATAATAAGTTTTTAAAGGCATTTTAGCATTCCAAACACATTTCATTTTTTTTCATGCTAAGGGTGATGTTGAAATTTACTAACTAGAATAATTATAGTCATAACTATTTTATAACTATGCAGCCCACAATAAATCAAATGATATAATGTATTTTGAATTACATATTTTTAAACATATTTTATTATATATATATATATATATATTCATATTTTATTATATATAAGTGGACCTCTTTTCAATGGTGGCCAGCGATAGGACTAGAGGAATTGGCTTCAAACTGAAGCATCGGAAGTTCCACAGGAACTTCAGGAAGCATTTCTTGACAGTGAGGGTAACAGAGCACTGGAACAGGCTGCCCAGAGAGGTTGTGGAGTCTCCTTCTCTGGAGATGTTTAAAACCCGCTTGGATGCAGCCCTGTGCCACATGCTGTAGGTGTCCCTGCGTGCACAGAGGTTTTGGAGGTCCCAACCTTAAGCATTCCATGATTCTATGATTCCATGACTCTATAATATTTGGATACATGTATTAATAATAAGCTGCATGCTATAGCTCAAGAATCAGTAGATAAAACTTTAGATCATACTAAAATTATGTTTCTGTTGATCCTGCTAGGAATCTTCAGGAAAATCTAATTCATTATTGATTTTGGGATTCCTCTAAAATAAGATTTCGAAAAATGTCCCAATCCATAATAATATCAATGTCAACTTGACATTTTACTTAATTATACTGGTCAATTTGGTAAAGAATTTTCTTTTAGGGAAAGTTCTTCATTCTTCATATTTCATTCTTAGTAGTTTATATAATTAAAACATATAAATAAGTAAGATATAGCTCAGAGCAGAGGGAATTAAGGTTGGACTAGATGATCTCTGGAGGTCCCTTCCCACCTTGAAGATTCTGTGATTCTGTGAATTAGTTCTTAAAATAAAACCATGGCATTTAGATTCTATTTTTCCCTGCAAATGATTAAGTACTCTTAGAAAATATCCATGCACACATATACACAAAAAATTTGGATTTTAACTTCCTTTTAGAACTTAGATACTATAGATGAGAAAATAAGATTAGAATCCATTTTCTTCAGATTACATATTGACTTATTATGTCCCATTTTTTACAAAAAAATGAAGATAAAAAGGCATTATAAAATTTATTGCAAGACCATAAAAACAATATTTTAAAAATGTACCATTACTGTAAGACTGGTAACAGTAGATTCCAATTATTCCTTCTGTTCTTTGTTGATAAAGCAAAACTCTTAAATCAGACAGAAAGCTCAGGTAATTTTTTAATAAATTGGAACAAAGATGCCTTCAGAATAAAGGCCTAGGGTAACAAGGAAATATAGTGGATCCTTTTCTTTCTTTTTTTTTCCTCTCCCTCCAACAAAGTCTAAATTAACTACTCACGTAAGCTATATTAGAAAATACAGATTTTATAGGTCCTTGAAAAAAGACTGAGTAGAAAAGGTAATGCTTAAGGGAGCCAGAATAATCCCCACTGATACATTTGTCACAATCATTTGGGATAGATGATAAAACTAAAGAAAATTTTGTGAGTTCTACTGTTTCTTCTATGAAGCTCAGTCTTTTGAGTCCGCTTCAGGTAGCAAAACTACAGATGTCTGCCAAATGATATCCCTGATCTTTGGCCACACACCACAGGCATAATTCTGCCACCAGATCTGTGCAGTTTTGAATATCTCCTCAGGCCTACAGTTCACACAATAAGAAAGAGGTGTCAAGTAGCATTTCCTAGAAGGAATTTGTCTGTGGACTCCAGTCAATGAGCAAGAACTTGGCTGCCACATGTAATATGACATATTCAGAGTATGTCTTTTCTGAAATCGTCATTGGTAGATGTGCCCAGGCATGTGCTACAGGACACAGTCACTGGATCCCCTTTACCTACAGAGATCAAGATTTCGGTATTTTGGGAGATCTCATTTATATGTGCATACATAAGAAAGTACTATGTATGAATATGCATATGACCCATTGAAGTTAGACTATTTTTCCTCTACTTAGTGTAGAAAGTAAATATTCTTATAATCTCTTAGGAACTGCCCAGTCTTCAATTTGTTTTTCATATTTTCCTTCTATATGCTCTGCATTTCTCATTTCTATCTTCCTTGGAAACTGCCTGGAAAAAATGAAATTCTAAACATCATATGCTATCCATCATAATCATCATAATCATCATCCTAATAGATTATTTTCAGTCTCTTACGGTCAGTATCAGTTTACTGTTTTTACATACTTTGCCTGTGTACCTGATCATTGTGGACAAGTGTACGTATCAAAGACTTTGCATCCGTGTTGCTGAATTGGTTCTTTGTGTTCGTAGAAGCATGTTGTCAAAGAGTGGTATTGCTCTATTTGCTGTAAACAGACCTCACACAAGACAATTCTCTGAAATAATGATCTGGTCTACGACTACTTTCCCATAGGTAAACTTGAATGATAACTTCAAGATCTTATTTATATATGTTTATACTGGACTTCGAAACACTGTGTCTGTCATTACTCTCTGTGGCATATCCAGTTACTATGCCAAATATTTTCAAATTTTGAATAGTACAGCAATTTTTTCATAAAGACACAACACTGTTCTATATTTGTCTAATTTCTCACAGTAATAGAAAAAAATACAATTTCTCTTTTTTTTTTTACGAATTCCTTGTAGGTTCTGAGTTTTAATACCTAATTGTCTCTTATTCAGAGTTTTTCTTATTGATGTCTATAAATCATGTATTCCTGACAAGTTGCTAGATTTCTTTTGGAGCTAAGGATTGTTATTAAATATAATGACTCTTCTTTGATCTGTTAGCACTGACCTCTCTTCCTTGATATTTTTTTCTTCCAGTCTCAGGCGCAGAAGGAAATTCCTTTTTACTATTTTTTAAGAGCAAGGCTTAAATGTTTCATTTTAAATTAGTCTACCTCTGATGACTCTTCTGAAATAGAATTGTTTTTATGTATTTATTTGTATTTCCCCATGATTTACTACAAATTGCTTTGGGGTATTGATGTATTAAAGAATCCTAATACTGGCTGATACCATACAAAATGTTAAAATCCTTTCAAGAGACCAGAAGCTAATGATGATCTTTTAATAATATTTATATTCTAAATAAATATATTCCATGCAGCTTCTGGAACTATTAATATCTGTTTTCATCTTTGTTAGAAATGCTCATATGCTGTAATAAAATGCTAAGATTGAGTCCTCTGCAGTTTATAACTAAATACTTTATTTAACCCAAAAAAACAGAGAAGTTCTACTGATCTGAGACGTTAAGTAGGTATTAAAAATAAAATCTCTATGAGTAATAGAACTGTTACTGTACTAATTGAAATCTCTCTTTGCTTCCTGTAACTTTTAAAAGAGTATATTCTTATCACAGTGTTTCACTGTGCAAATTTCCCATATACATTAAGAGAAGCAAATACAAACCAGATTCAGCAGGCCTCTTGACTTCAGTGCCCACAGGTACAAATGATTCCTGAAAAAGAATTGTTACATAAAAAATATGAGCAGAGCAAATCCAATGCATCCACTTCCTATTGTTACTAGCCAGACACCAAATGACCATTTTGCAAAATCACTCTATGTAATGAATCTCTTAAGAAGGAAAAATGAAGAATTTCCTATTTTGTTTTGTCTGACTATCATGGAAAACTGAAACAATGGGAAGAGGGAAGTAAAGCACTAAAATTAAATTTCTCAGCTCTCTTTTAGGGGTTTTGAACCTAGTCATGGAAGCAATTCTTTACTAATTTTTACAGTTTTTAGTGACAATTCCACAAAGAATTATGATTGAATGAAGGAAGAGCAGAGAGGCTCGTGTGGATTCTCAGATATAAACTGTGAGAATAAATACAAATAATAAAAGGAAAATATAAGGCTCTTGTAAACAAAGAAAACAGAAAGATTAGACAACTATGGAATAATGGAGTTTAGTATTCCATCAATGGATTGCGCTGTAGATATCAAAAATATATGTTTTTGTTAAAAAAAGAGGTGATAAGATACAGGTGAGGTATCCTTTTAACTCATATTTTTATATCACATTCTTTATCCAAATCTTACCCTCAAATGGGATAAGGTTCTCTAGAGACAAAATGTTCTACCCAAAATGTTTTCTAGAGAAAAAATTTGTTGGGTAGATATATCCAAAAATCAAAAGAAGAAAAAAATGTAGCAGTGAAGAAAGACATGGGTCATGCATATCTCTGAAAAGCAGTTATTTTCCTGCTGCATTTGCTTGCAGAAAGCAATTACAAGAGTATGTTTCAAACTGGAATTACTTTAATTGTTTACTCAACAGAATTACAAGTTTTAATTAATCACAATGGCTAAAATTAACACAGAAGTTGCTCTTATGATATGGTTTGGTCTGAATATTACTACTACTTTTTTGTTATAAATCTTAAGCAAGTCTATCGATCTAGTAATCCTTTCTCCCTCTGCTCTCCCTCTCTCCCTTTCTCTCCCTCTCTCTCTCTCTATTGGAAAGATAATGGCACAGACTTCCCACTACTAGTAAGAACAGAAATAAGATAAGCTGAATGTCTCTGTAAAAAGAGATTTATTAAGATTCAAACATAGACCAAATTTGCTCAAATAAAGTAGATAACTTGCTACTGTCTTGGTTTACAGGGATTTTCTTATATTATTTCTTCATAAAAGCTTTTAAAGCCTTCCTGAATTTGAGGCAAGTGAGGAAAGTGCTCTCTCCTCCCCTACAGTTTAGTCAGTCTTTCATCAAAAGTAATCAGGTTGGTCAGACCTCAATTAACCTTATTAAATCTGAGATAAAAACAAATCTGCCTTACCAAGTTTAGCAATGAATGAGTGGTTTGCTATGTTGAAATAGGTGGTGCTCAAAATCTGATTTTTCTACTAAAAGTTTTGAGGAGAGCTTTACTCCACATTAGCTCTATTTTGGTCACTTAGATTGAATTGGCATTCCTGTTCATATTAAACAAATCATAGAATCATAGAATGCGTAAGGTTGGAAGGGACCTTAGAGGTCATCTAGTCCAACCCCCTGCACACACAGGGTCACCTAGAGCACATGGCACAGGGCTGCGACCCAAGCGAGGTCCCCTCTCAGCCTTCTCTTCTCCAGGCTGAACAGGCCCAGCTCTCGCAGGGCAGATGTTCCCGGCCCCTGATCATCCTGGTAGCCCTGTGCTGAATCTTTTTGATGGACTCCAAGACAGCTTTGTGATATGAACTGAGGTGTAAGAGGTCTGGGAAATACATTGCAAAACATCAGGACAGAAAAATAAAATGTTTGAATGCATTATGTATGTGCATTCATTTTACTAGCTATAATTAGTCATCTTATAACATTCCATAGAGAGATGTCTAAATAATCAGGTATTATTTGTCTCACAGAATACATGAAATTTGATCTTCTAAAATTTTGTTATATCTGTTATGAAAGTTTCCTTGCAACTTCAGATACAGTAATTTGAGGAAAAATCTAATTTCTAAGAAACTCCAGAGCATGCAGCCCTCATAATCTTTTAAAAAAATGTTTTTTGTTTGTTTGTTTGCTTTTCATTGACAGTTAATACATAAAATTGCTTTTACAATTGCACATTTATAAAAAGCTGCATGATGTTTACAAATCAGCCTTGTGCCTAAGAAACATATAAGTCTTTAAAATCATATTCTTTAGTCATTAAAGTACCTTTACACAAAAATGTTTCTGTGGAACAAATAAATGATTTTTTCAAGTAAAAATAAAATATTATCTTCACCTTAATTCCAATTCTAATATTTCCTTTAGTTTGTATTAATTCTTCATGAACTCTTATCATAAAATAGAATCATATGGTTGGAAAAGACCCAGTTCATGAAGTCCAAACATGAGCCCTTCAACACTATGCCTGTTAAACTATATCCCTAAGCATCTCATCTACACATTTCTTGAACCTAGCCAGGGACAGGGACTCTACCACTTCCCTGGGCAGCCTGCTCTAATGCTTGACTGCTCTTTTCATGTAGAAATTCTTCCTAATGCCTAACCTGAGCCTCCCCTTGCACAACTTAAGGCTATTTCCCTTTGTTCTATCTGTAGTTTTTTGGAGAAAAGATCAACTCCCCACTTCACTACAACTTCCTTTCAGGTAGTTGTAGAGAGTGATAAGGTCTCCCCGAGTCTCCTCTTCTACAGACTGTATAATCTCACCTCCCTCAACTGCTTCTTGTAAGGTCTGAGCTCCCTTTATCAGCTTTGCTGCTCTTCTTTGAACAAGCTAAAGGTTTTCCATGACTTTCTTGTAGGGAGGGGCCCAGAACTGAACATAGTATTTGATGAGAGGCCTCATCAGTGCTGAGTACAAGGGGATGATCACTTCCTTGGTCCTACTGGCTATGGTGTTCCTGATACCAGCCAGGATACCCTTGCCTTCTTGGGCACCTGGGCACATTGCTGGCTCATGTTCAGCTGGCTGCTTATCAACATGATCCTCCAGCTGACCTTTCTTGTAGATAGACATCACATTGGCTAGCATCCAGTCATGCCAGACCATGATCCCAGATCTTTCCAACATAATAATTTTTTAAAATTGATAACTATTATATTACTATTCTTGTATATGTGTGTCAGTATATGTATTTGCTTAGTTTGTTTTGGTCTTTTGCTTTTGCTGGGAAGAAGGACAAAGGACTATATGTTCATATTTCATCTCTGGTATAACATTGAGTATGTACTTTAAGAGTTCTGAATTTAACAAGGAAATATAATCTCCTGCCAATTATTAGTTCCCTAGGAACTTATTTGTTCAACCTGTGTCTTTATTACTAGACAGTAAGATACTAATGTGTTCTTACTAATGTTAGAAGATATAGCTTTTCAAGTAGTGTTTTGTTTAATACAGATCATAATTCCAAATATTTTTGTCAGTAAGTTTCTGTATCTTGTAATTAGTTTAGTTGTAAGAAGTTCTTGCATAAGTTTGCACTGTTTATCTACCTTTAGCCTTACTATTTTGATCGAAAATTTATTGAAGAATAAATATAATATTCTGCATGGACAAAAAATCCTTCACAGCAGGCTCAATGTCTTTCAGGGTAGAATAGCACAAATCAAACTACTCCCATTTCTTCATGAACTGAACCTATGATGTGGAAAATTTAGTATTTAGACTGTTCAGTGAATTCAGTGTTAATTGCAACAGCACTAAACTTAATTACCATATGTATATATACATATACGTTATATATATGTATATATATATGGGCATACACATACATGTATGTATATTTACCACATAGAAAGCTGTTTAGAATATTTCCTTGTGGCATGTGTGTATGTGTGTTTGTATACACAACAAAAAGCTACTTTTTATATATTATACGACCTATCTATAAATTTTTAAATATATATATCCCTGTATGGATGTCATATATGTTTTTCTGATGAAAGAGCACTCCACACAAATTATATTATTTATAGCTACTTCTATATATGATGTAAATATTAATATTTACATTACTACCTGCCAAATATTCTTAAGACCAGTTACTTTGAAGAATGTTCTTTTGTATCATTACATTTATCTTCTCTTCACTAAGTAAGAATGCATTTAAAAAATAATAACTCCCTTTAGTACAGCTTGTCTATTTTGAAGTTATAATTAGCCTAAAAACATTAACTTCTGAGTGAAATCTTGTTATATATATGGACAAGATATAAGGATCTGATGATTCCTGAATAGACATATCTGACTTCATAGACTCTAATTTGTTGAGCGCTAGAAATCACTCATACACAGCTACTTTGAGCAAAATAGCATATGAGTATTAAGTGCCATCTGAGTCAGCTTTGTCACATAAATCTTATAACTCATGAATCTTTTTTGTCTTGTCTATCAGCCCCATCCTGATATCTGACACATCTTGAGGTAAGTCTGAAGACAGTAGATTAGAAAATTAAATCAAGAAGTTGCACGTTAAAGACCAATATGGATGTTTGAAACAAAAACAAACTTCCATCTAATATGTTTCCATTTCTTAACTTGAAAAGAAATTTAGTCCCAGAATGTTTTTAAATAATATTAGGAATTTTGGTTTTAATTGTAAATCAAATGAATTTTTTAATGTAGTGTTTTCTTAATAAAGTGTTTCATTAATAATATTTTCATTCCAGATCCTTTCTCCTCCTGTTCCTCATTTTTATTTTGATTAGGCCAACAATCCTGTCACTTCTAATTTGATCCAGAATTTATTTTTGCTCTATATTTTAATTTAACCAGTAAATCAAAAATCAATTAGTCCTAAATGTCTCTTCCTTAGAATATGGGTAATCAAGAAGTGACAAAAAAGCAGCAAAGTGTGAAATAGTAGGATATTCTCAGATGTGCTGATCATTACTCCCATAATTGCTTCAGGACCTTGTCGCAGCTCTGAGATATCACTTTCATTTATGGGGCTAGGACTTGGCGTAGCAGGAATGAGTGGAAATGTCCTGGTAGTCACGGTAAATTAGAGAATTAATTCCTAGTCTAGGCCATTTCATAGGTCAGGATTTTAACGATTTCAATGAGAATGGT
The DNA here is from genome assembly GCA_032353885.1 of Nothura maculosa. Lineage (NCBI taxonomy): Eukaryota > Metazoa > Chordata > Aves > Tinamiformes > Tinamidae > Nothura > Nothura maculosa. The sequence goes on from JAUBOD010000139.1 coordinate 647,587, forward strand.
ACTTTAAGACTCTTGTGTTTTAGAAAGAAAGGAAGAGTTACTTAAAATTATGTTGTGGTTTCTGGCTATGAAATTTCAATTTCACAGGGGCATCTACACAGTCTATAATACAATAAATAAATAATATAGAAAGGCATTTAATTTGAGAAGTAAACGATTTCTCAAAACATCTTTCTCTTCAGTTTGATAACTACTGTTATCTGACACCTACCATAAGATAGAACACTCCTAATGATATGACTGTACTTGTCCAGTATGAATTACATTCTAAACTTTTATGCTCCCCATTTTTGTAGAGTAACTAAAATGCTATCAACAGGAAGACCATGAGGCACAGAACAAATAACAAATTTCCTTACTCGGTAAGCCTGAGGGATGGAATGGACTTCCTTTCTTCTATTTTTACTTTCTTTACCGTAATTCTCTATTTTGGATTAAACAGGTAAGTTATGCCTTTTTTAATAAATAAATAAATAAATAAATGAACAAATGAAAAAGAATTCATTATCTTGAAGACAAGTGATACTAATAGGCTTCTGTTCACTTTACTTAAAGTTAGTGGAAGAAAGCTAAAACAAAGACAGAGAGTGAAGTGCCTCTTAACAAGTGTGGGTGATACAGGTCCAATGTTCAAGATCACTCCCTGACTTATACAGTGCTCTAAATAATTAAATGGACAATTAATAGACTTTCTTTATACTCAGTGACCAGGAACCCTCAAAAATTTTATGACTCTAAATGAATTACTAATATAATTTTGATTAATTGTCTTGTGAAGATGCTTGTCTATATTGCTGAAAGATGATCCCAAACTAAAACCTATCTAATAGAAAGTCCAGAGTAAGATTAGTTCTATCTGGAAAAAGTGAAATAAAAAGTTATTTTCATCTTCATTTTGACAAGTAGAAGAGCTAGTTGTAAACAACAGCATTCCTCAGAGAGAACCACACTTGGATTCAAATTAAATAGAATTAAAAATGCTTTTAACTGCGTGTGTAGGGAGGGAGGATGTTTTAAAGTGAAAATTTAATGGTTGAAGTAACTTTCATATCAAAGTTCGTCTAGGATCTCAGGGATTTGAATCTTACATGCTTAGATTTTCTTGAAGATGAAGATATAAGAATATGAAAAAGAAATCACAAGAAAACTCTAGGAAAGGAATTTGGGCTAACAGGCTTAACTTGCCTTTTCTTACAATTAAGATCAAAATGTTCCTTTTTTAATTAGAATTTTTTAAATTAGAATTTTTGGTATAAAAGATATAACAACCTCCCACCCTCATCCTTCAGCCCCAACCCGTACATGACATCATAGCTTGGAGTCAAAATGTACCGTGAAAAAAATACACAAATCAATAGAAATGTCTTGGCAAGGTTTTTTTTTTTTTTGATTCAGAAGGATCACAGTCAAAATGGATAGAACAGAGGAAAAGGTTACCACTTTGTAGGCATTATAACAGAATAGAGTGTCTGAATACAATGTCTTCTTTCACAGAATCACAGAATGTTTAGGGTTGGAAGGGACCTCTAGAAACCATCTAGTCCAGCCTCCCTGCTCAATCAGGGACATCTAGAGTATGTGGTACAGGGTGGCATCCAGGCAAGAAGACCTCCAGAGAAAGAGACTTTCAAAGAATATTTTCCTTTTTTTTTCCAATAATCTTTTTTTAATAATCTTTTTTTTTTTAAAAAAAAGATTTGGCTGGAGGACAGTCATTATTATTGCTCTAGGGAGGAGATGAAAGGATGTAATAGTATAGAAGGAGCTTACTTGCAAAGTAATGAGAAATGAATTGCTCTTACATTTTAAATGCATACTTGGATACATATATATATATATATATTTGTGTCAAGATCATTAATGAAAAGTATATAGATATAGATATACATTGATATTAATAAAAAGTCTGATAATGACATAAAATTTAGAAGAACTGTCAGTACATATGTGGAATTTCCACGCATGCATACAAAGAACTGATTACACGAAAGTGCAGAGTAACAATTTTGAAACTGAAGTAAAAGAAAAGTAGTCAGGCATTGGAACAGGCTGCCCAGGGAGTAACTACTCCTAGTAGTGTTCAACAAATCTGTAGATGACGCACAAAAGGACATGGCTTAATATGCATGATATTGAAGTCTTATGGTTGGACTTGATGATCTTGAAGATGTTTTCCAACCATAATGATTCTATAATTCTGTGATATAAAATGCAATTCATGTGCTTAGTTTGAATTTTATTTACCATCATGATCAAAGTGATTTAATGATTAATGACAAAATTAGCAGTCAGTATTAATAATGTAACACATAAAGGACAATGCTAAGCACTTGCAAAATCTTAATCAATACTAAGCGTATTAGAGTGCTATAGGAGTGCTATAGGGGCTGGTGCTATAGGGGTGCTAAAGGGGCTGGTGCTTCCCTGAGGCCTGGTGTCAGCAGAATCTCCTGGTAGAAATAAAAAAGGGCCTTGCAGCAACATTGCATCCTACTGCCCTGCAAAGGAGCAGGGTATGCTGAATGGCTCCTGTTTTCCTCATATTTTTTCATCAGTTTTACATCATACATATTTTCTGAAAAGATATTTTGGAGAATTCCATTTGTAAGAGGCTATTTTGGACTGTGTTAATGCAAGAGACTGTTGTGGACTGTGTTCTGTCTTGACATTGTTGCCATATAATTTACAAATTCCTGGCATCCTGTCTCTGGGAAGATTGAGATATGAACTCCAGGTGTCTTATCTTCATACAATTAACAACTTCTTGGCCATGGCATCCTGTCCATTGCAAGTCTGGGATACCAGCTCGAAGTTTGTTATTTCTACACAATTTATGACTTCATGGATTAGCTCAAGACCCCAACAATGCTCAGCAGAGCCTGATGAGAGATGCTGGCAGTTGGGTGGCGGGAGGAAGAGGAGCAAAAAAATTCAAAAAAGTGGGTGGACTCTTCAAGAACTGGAACAATAAAAGGACTATGTTTTAACTCCCCCTGAGGGGGAGATGCATGCAAAGAGAGAAGCTTCTTTTCTTTCTTCTCAGCTGTCTCCCAAGAAAATCATCACCTGCAACAAGGCAGAGACGATGAAACGTAACTCAGCTGGTGTTGGTCTTAACTAGTCTTGCTGCATCTCTCCTGCTTACTTGCTTATCTTTTTTCTTTTTTTTCCCTTTTCTTCTCCTTCTTCTCTCTGTCCTATCACTATTATGAAAATAGAACTTATGAGGTTGTATGACATTTGAGTTTGTATGTGTCTTAATCTGGCTCTTGGGATCGTATCAAAACCCCCCCACACAGTGGATTGGGACACTATTCAAACACCCTTCTTACACTTGCATTTCTATCATACCAGTCCCTTTTACCCAAGCGAATGTTGCCTCCCATCATAGTTTATTTTAAGATATCTGAAACTGTTGAAAGATATAGGTGCTAGATGGTTTAGGTTACCTTTACATTCATTGCAGAGATAAGTTTCTTAAAAAGGGCAATTTATTATACCTATTTTAGGGTGAAATATCTCACCCTTTCTTTATTGACTACAGAAGGAACAAAGATGAATAGACCACCTAACTTTTAGATAGTTTAAGATAGACAAGATGAAGATCATATCAGGGATTATCAAAACTTCTCTGTTGCTTGTTCATCAGAGGGAAATAACAGGGCAGAGCAACTTAATCTTACCATGCAATTAAAGGAAACTGAATTCTGTTTTAGGTGCTTGATGTGATATCCAGAGATCAAAGTACAGAGGTGGTATGTAAAATACCTTCTACTGATGACGGTGAAATCTTGACTCCTGACTAAATGAACAGAAGAAATATTTATTAAGTACCAGTTACGAATCCTCTCTCTATCGTTTAGTTAGGGTTCATATTTTTCTTCATGACAGTCTCGGTGTATTTTGTTAATCTCTAATTGATTTCCTCCACTTAAATGCAAGAAAGGTGCTTACGTAAATGAGAGCATTCATCCTGAATGGAGCCTACAATTTATTTGAGGCCCTTTGCAATAGGGCAGTAAATGAAACAAACACATAGCTGGTGTCCATCAAATTCAAGATCTGCTGTAATAACTGGAAAATATCACTTGCCATTTCAGAAAGAATTGAAGGGACCATATTTTTCACTCTGATAACCTTATATTACCTCAAAATAGCTAATACAAAAAGCAGTAACTAAACAAAAAAGATATAAAATAGAATAGTCATGAGAATAGATATTTTCTGACTGACTGGAAGATCTTAAGAGATTATAGCTTGCTTATCTTTAAAGAGAGGTTGAAAAGGACAAATTTAAATTATTCATCCTGAAAATTAGATTTGTAGTTAGCAGAAATCTAGACCATCAAAATTCTGATTAGTTTTAAAATAGAACTCTTATCAGTTTGTAAACAGAACCATATAAAGCAAGTTTGGAATTGACCATTAAAAGGCAGCCACTTCATGCCAGAAACTGTGGTAAGATTAATCAAACTTGATTTTAACTTATTTTTAAAAAGTTTGAAATAACTTTTTAAACACTTGGTTTAATTAATTGTTTTCTTATTCCTGCAGATAGGGAAAATACTATTATTGTCTTTCTGGCAGCAGTCTTCCATGTCCAGGTTTTTCTAATCCAAACAAACCCAGTCTACTCTGCCTTCCTTATATTTATGCCAACTATTGTCAAGCATCATATAAAACCATTTTTTGTATAGCTGGAGCATGGCTTGAAGATACCAGAATTGTTATGCACTATGAATCAGGTATACTTTATTGTCTCTATTTCAAGTCTAATTGCATTGGAATTGCTAACATATAATTTGGTCTGGTTTTATTTATTTGCATTTGAACTAAGTAATGTATGAATAAAAACAAAAAGACAATTAATCTCAGTAATAATAATTTTGCTTTTGTTGAGTAATAACAGTTATAAACCAATATTTTTAATCTAGCTATGAGGATCCTTCCAGGTATTTTAATTTACAAAGAGCTTCAACACTGATAGCACTTGTTTTGTTTTACCATAAGGCAAGTAACATCGGCAATCTTTTGATTCTCATTTTCCAAAGAGTCTGTAAAAGGAAAGTCAACATTAGACCACTTTTAACAATAACTCTCTAATGTTACTTCAGATCTTGGAAAATCTATGTTCAAATATCAACTGCAGAATTTCTTTAATTTTTTTTTAATTGAGGAAGTTATAGCTCAAATTCCCCCAAAAATTCAAGTCTCAATGAAGCTGTTATCAATTTTGTAAGTCTATCAGTCAATAGCACTATAACCAGGATGATAATTAAAGACTGAGGTTTTCATTTAGAATAAAGCTCTCCAGAAAATGCTACCCTCTTACTCTCTTGCCACGTTGGAATATTATTCCTATCAGAACAGTCAAAATATTAAAATAGTTTAGTTTTGAGGACCAAAAAAATCATTCTCAAAAAAAAACTACAAATAATTGTCTGTTTACTGATTTTTTTTTTTTAGTCTTTCTTATCTTTCTTTTTGCTTTGAATAGGCATTTGCAATGTATTGAAAACTGAAAACAAACCAAAAAACAAAGAAAACAAAGATAAATATTTTTCTGAGGTTTTAATCTCTAATATAACGTGTTTCTTATATATTTTATTTTCCACTGTCCACCTTTTAATTCCTTTTTAATACTGAGCTGTACCTTGTTCAACTTGCTGTCTCACTGGAGTAACATCTTATGCTAAACTGAAAGGCTATGCCAAGGGTGCCTTTGTTTATCTGTTCCATGTACACAAGGATTATTGCTAACATATGCCCACAAGCCTGTGTGCTAGAAATGTACAAACTTTTCAAGTAGGGATGGATTATAGTGATTCAAAGTCTGTTGCAGGCCTAGATTCTTATCCTTCTAAAGTAAAAACTAGCAGGAGAGATCCTGAATAGGGAAGAAAATACCCTTTACTATTCGGATGTCCTAAAATAATGTGACATCTGGTAAGGATACAACTTAGACCACTAATTTCAGTTGACTGATTCCTGAGTGTTAGCCAAAGTAACTCTGAGAGATATACCTTTAAATTTGAATTTTAACACATATATGTGGCAATAATTTCTGTGGCATCTATTATATGAAAGAACTTCAAATATTTCAAAGAAACAAGTTTGTATTACTGTGAGTGCTTGAATTTCCTATAAATATTCAAAAAACCCAAAAAGCTCCCATGAAAAAGCAAAAAATCAAAAAAAGCTTGTGTTAAAACAAGCTTAAAATTCCCATGAAGTTAGATTTCAGGATATTAGAGGAATAGCCATTTTTGTCCTATGAATAAAAAGCACAAGACATTTCCACCAGGATGTCCAAAAGTCCATGCCATAACTATCCTCTTTTTCACTTGTTTATAGGTTTTGTTTGTTTGTTTGTTTGTTTGTTTTGATAAGAAAAGTGTAAAACTTCAGATTTGAGCAAAGTGCATAAGGTCGTAGAAATAAAAGTTAATTTAGCTTGGAAAGGTTCTCAGGAGGTCTGTAGTCCAATATCCAATATTATGAAATTTATGTAATATTAGAGTACCAAGATCGCCTGCCCTGTCGCTAGGTTCTCACCTTCAGGACTCTTTGGTGGGTTTATTTTTTCCTTTTTTTTTTTTTTTTGGATGATAATTAGTCAGTGCTGTAAGCATAATTTCAGTCAATGGGATCTTTCTCTGGGTCCAGGACAACATACCTTTTGCAAGTCAGGTACTAAAGAATATATTTGAATTAGACTTGCTAGACGATACCCAGACTGCTTCTGGTTTCATTTCTTTTTAATCTCCTTTTCTCTGCAATATTCCTCTGGCTGATTTGAATGACATTATGGTTTCAGTTTTATGAAATCAATTCTCTGTGTAATGACTGGGAACAACCACCAGCAACATACATTCCATGTTGATGCAGGAGAAAGAATAACTATGATATACAGTGTAGTTGAGAATATTCCATTTCAAATAAAAGATATTTAAGAGGTAATTCCTTTTACTCATCATGCCTTTAGTCCTTATGACATTAGTGGGATTTGAAACAGTAACAGCTCTAAAACAATATCCTTCTAAGGACAATTTTACATGTCTCCTACAGCAGTAGTATTTCAGAAAGCATAATGAACACTTTGAACAAATTGCTTTTATTGACAATGTATTTGGCCCTGTAAGGAAAGTATCAACTAGTATTACATTTTAGTAATTTCCAAAATAAAAAAAAATCTTCCTGTAATACTAGACAGGATATTTAAGAATATGAAAACAACAGGCTGGTCATACTTCTGTATTTGATGTTCACGGAGAGCACAAATACACAAGAATCTTTTATTCTATTAAGAAAAAAAAAAGACCTTTCTAATTGATAAGCATCATTTGGAAATATTTTATGCAGATTAACTTTCCGTTTGAATTGGCTCCTACATTCAAGCCTCAAGAATTACTACAAAGATTTTCATAGGCTATTCTTGTACACTTAGTTTTTTTTTTTTTTTTCTGAGTCACAGTAGAGTACTTTGCTAGAACACAAAGAATAAGCTGAGTTGATGACATTTATTTTGAGCATGAGCACATGGCCATTTTCTTCAGCTTAAACACTGTGAAATGATCTCATTCCATTATGGAACTCAATATCAGCTTGATCTGCTATAAGCTTGATCTACTATAAACAGTCAGAGGGGGGAATTTTAAAGAACATGATGACCTCATACTGCTGTAATTTTTGCAAATCCTAATTGTTATAATCTAACAGACTATTAGAAAATTCCTTAAAATATTTATTATGATGGCAGTACTGAAAAAAAGAGCACAAATGTGCTCATGACGTCATGAGGTTCAACAAGGACAAGTGCAGGGTCCTGCACCTGGGGAGGAATAACCCCAGGCACCAGGACAGCTTAGGGGTCGACCTGCTGCAAAGCAGCCCTGCAGAGAGGGAACTGGGAGTCCTGGTTGACACTAAGTTAGCCATGAGTCAGCAGTGTGCCCTGGTGGCCAAGAAGGCCAATGGGATCCTGGCCTGCATCAGGAGGAGTGTTGC
>JAUBOD010000139.1:660002-685022 GCA_032353885.1 Nothura maculosa
GAAAGAGAAAGAAAGAAAGAAAGAGAAAGAAAGAAAGCAAGAAAGAAAGAAAGCAAGAAAGAAAGAAAGCAAGAAAACAAGAAAGAAAGAAAGAAAGAAAGAAAGAAAGAAAGAAAGAAAGAAAGAAAGAAAGAGAAATTTACATAGGCATGAACTGTAAAGATACTGTAAGGATCCTAGAGGAACATTCTGTGTTATCTCTGCACATGCAATATCACCAAACCCAGGAGAATTTCTGCTTTTATAGATTCATCTGTGTATGCTTTGAAACAGAGATGAAGAAATTCCACAGTCTGAACTTTTGATTTCAAAAAAAGAAAAATAAGGCACTTGGAGTAGAGAATAACAGCAGTAGGCTTTAGAAATAAGAATTACTGGAAGATGATAAACTTGAGTATAGCACAATTTGCCTCAGTAGGTATTCATCCAGTAAGATATTGGACCTCAATAAATTAAAACATAAAATCACTATTTAGAATAAGTCATTTGAAATAAATACAGAAAAATAGTTTATTGCTTAAAATGCTTTATTGTTAATGGATTTGATCTTTGGCAAATAAGAATATGTTATAAAATTAGGAAAGCACAGACGTTCTTGCATATGGCAACTATTTTACTGATTATATGGATCAATTTGCTGTTTCATCAAGTCATCCTCATAGTAGGATCAATCTTACTTTACCATAGCCATCTAAGAGTTAGATATTTATGAAGAGCTGGTCAGCTAGCCTGCCTATCTTGTTAAAGGATGCTTCCATTGGTAATTTAAACTGTACCAAGGAAAGTGAAGTGAATCCAGACTTTCAAAGTTGACTATTTCTGTCCCACTGCTATAGAAGCAGCATGAATTGCTAATTAAAGCCAGATTAAGTTGAGAATAGCTAAATCTAGATTATTAGCTTTTAGGTGGTTAAAACTACTGAAAATGGACACACCTTCTTTATCTACTTAATGGTAGTTCAGATCTTAAGAGTCCTTTTTCTGTGTGTTATCAGTTCAGTTGATAGGATTTAGAGCTTTCACATCTTATTTTGCCTCTACTAAAGCTTGTTCAGTTGAGCAGATGTGAGATCAAGACCTCAAAGCTCAGGAGCAACGTGTTAATGCCAGTGAGTTGAAGAAATGTTCATGGAGGGAAAAGATAAATGGATTTGATGTAATGACTTATCATAGCACAGGAGAGGGCAATACTAGATATGTGATATGTGATAGGTAATAAGAATTAATACTTTTAGTTATAACACGTTCCAAACCATTGTTCTTGGGGCAAATATTATTTATTTTTATTTTCAATGACAAGAAACTGTAAATGTTAGCTAAAAAGAAACAAATCCAAGTAACAAATAACACTGAATAAAACATAATGAATATATTGTTCTCAGCTGATTTTTTGTTGCTTCACAGATCTGTTGTCTCTGTCAACACTAGATGATAAATTGAAGAATTCATATTTCATGTCTCTGATATCTTTTATCATTAGACATGTAGTTAATATTCAATTCATGAACGTAAATTACAACTCTATGAATGAGTTTTAAAAAATAGAACAAAGCAAATAGGAAAGATGTCGTTAGGGTTCTTGGTCTATGAATTCAGAGTTCTAGTCTATTCACTCCTTTATTAGAAAAACTTTAACTTTAGCCACCAAAACAGGAACTACTCAACTTTTTTTATAATTAATCCTTTTTAGATACTTCTGTATTCCATCGGTGATTCTATTTCAGTGTCAATGCAAACTTGTCTTGTATATATGCAAACTATCAATCAGCTGAAGTATATATAATACCGTTTTACAATTTACACAGTAAATACTGGTATTTATAAAGACTGACAGCAGAAAATATGAATATAACAGTAAAAAAATTATAACAGTTCATATGTTAAAAGCTTATCTAGTAATGCATCTAAAATGTTAGGAAAAGACCAAAAGACAAGTTCTGTGGCAATTCCTACAGAGATTTATTTGATTTCTCTTGCTCATCTTAATTTACATAAATGTTCAGACTCATAAACAGATTGTTTCATGTCATTTAACCTGATAACTATTGTGTGTTATAAACTGCAAAAAAATATTGTTTGATTTCCATTCATTGTAAAGCACTTATCAGGAAGATTTCAGATCAGAAAGGAAATAAAAGATACTCAAATTAAACTACTCAGATAAGAATAGACACTGTTGTTTTATATTTCCCTTTTATTATATAATACTGAAATTGCCTAAAGGCAAGGATATGCACTATATTTATTCCAGGTGAGACTAAAAATGGTTTAGACTAAAAACTTTTTCTGATAAACAATTTTCCTAAGTTTTCTTTTTTTTATTAAACTTTTCTTTTTTTTCTTAAATAATTAGAAATAAGATTATATATATATATATATATACCTTTTATTTTTTAAAAAAACATATTTTAAAATAATTGATTTGTATTAATTACAAAAATAAATAAATAAATAAATAAAGCTTTCTTTAAAAAGATTCTGAATTATCAAGAAAGAAAAATCCAATAATTTATACTTTCCACGATCTATTTTCATAATTCCTTTATTTTTACCTTTTCTCATAACAGTTTCTTAATGAATAAAAATCTTCCACAAAAAGAAAATCAAGCCAAAATATATATCTTTGGTCTGAAAAGAACAACTTGACTGTTTTTTTGAACAATTTTTTTGAATTTTTGACCAAATTATGGGGCACTTGTAACCCCTGACTCTATTAGACAGATGGTGACACAATATGACAAGACAGAGAGCCAAATTCATAGTGAAGTGAAACCATGTTTTCCTCCATGTTACATGAACAACTCATCCTGAGGTATTGGGGAGATGCCCCCATGTAGAATTTTCGTTGTGTCCGTAATGTTCTTATTCAGTAGCTTGTATTCACAGCAGATAAAAAGTAATTTCTGTTAAAGATAGTTAAAGACAGACTTTTAAGGCACAGGAAGTTCCTCCCATAACAGACTTGTGGAACCTATATTTTGAAAACACTTTGATCTTTTTTTCCTTTTTGTGGCTAAAAAGTCACAGAAAATCTTCACACTCCTGAAGCATCCAGTGACTGTCAGGTAAGGTGCCCAAAGCCATCTCAATTTAGGAGTGACTGAGGTAAGCCTTGTATAGTTGTACTTTATTTATTTAATCTGCATTGACTAAAATGGAAATGCAGACATTTAGTTTACATGTAGATACATATTTCAGAAATCCAACGGTGTGTATCGTAAAATTTAATCTCACTTCCAGATCATTGTTTTCAGAAAACTCGCCTTCTAGACTGAGGCCTATAAGTATGTGATACTCATTTAAGATGTTTAGAAATGGATCGTATCTACAAGAATATTCTGTGTGAAAACACTTTCTGTTCTTTTGAAGAGTGCTGTATTGACAGATGCCCTGCTGAAGTGTGATTCAGAGCTGAAGAACACTTCTGTTCTTGAAGGTCTGCTACAGTTTCCTTGTGAACAAAGGCTATACATACAAAACATATTATAAAACAGGATGATTAAATCACTGCAGTAGAAGAATAGGATAGAGCACAGTAATGCAGACTAATATCTACTTATGCAATGAGGCTATATTAAATTACTTAGACAAGTTTAATGAAGATATTCCTAATTACTCAGTGCTTATTTTTTGCGGGCTTTAATGATCTTTTCATGTCTAATGCTCTTTCATATGTGTAATCACTGTGTATAATTGTTATCCCTGGAAGTTTATAGTTTTTCAAGGATGATGAAAAGTCAGCCTGTGGATCCTAATTGTTTTCTTGAAATAGGAGGGCTATTTACTCAAATACCAATACAGATTTTGCAACAAACAAGCAACCAAGCAAGCAAGAAAAAAAGAAAATGGACTGGTTTGAATGGAAAGACAGAGAATCTAGAGAATTAGAAATACAAAATTAAAATGTTTGTGTCTTCTTCCTTAAGAAAACCAAAAAAATTAAAAATTCATCTTGCCGTATATAGTTGTTATATATGTATACAGCTTCTGAATAAAACTCATCTTTGTGGCCTTTAAAGTTTTCCATCAAATACCTGGTGCTTTAATTAGATTTTTTAGTCTTTTTTTTTCTCACATCTGCTGCCAGTGCAGTCTTATGAACTATAGAGCAGCAGTTGATGGAAACAGTTCTAGTTTGCAGAGGCTGAAGCCTTCCTTCATAAAAAAAAATATGAAAACATTTACAAGAGAATTGTACAGTATGTTGTCTGAAGTGTAAAGACAGATATCATGAAAACTTCAGAGTAATTGAGGAATGAAAGCTATGAGCTGATGAAAAAGAAAGGAAAGAAAGGAGGAGAAATAAAGTATCAATGTGGTTTAAGAAAAATAAGGAAGGCTATCTTTAGAAGAATACAGATCTTCTAATTTCAAATTTATAGAATTTGAGATATTGTTTCCTCAGAGAATGAAAGTACTCATATGGAACTAAAGAGGTCTCTAAAACAGATGGTTAATAGTGTGTTTACTTTTCTTCTGTCTTTCTGGCATTTGGTTCAGAAACTTTCAGAGTCCTGAAATATCATAGCAACAACTGAGGATAAATAAATGGTTTTTTTTTATTATTATTATTTGTTTGTTTTTTTGTCCGGGAGTCTTAATGTGTTTTGGATCCATAAAATTAGAATTTGTAAAGGGTAATGAGCTTAAGGCTGAAATCTGAGTTTATTGTATATCAGTTTTGATTTCTGTAATATTACAAAAACAAATGCAAACTTCTCATGGCAAGGTCATGGCTCCCTAGTGTGCCTCAATCACATAAGAGCATGAAGGCATGCTCTTGCATGCATTGAAGAAAGAACACAAATGCATTAACATAATATTCCCCATCTGAGTAATATAAAGCCGTACTGTTTCTTGACTGATTTCTTGTCACTCCTAAAACAGAAATTCATCAAGTATATAGTGTTTTCAAAATATTAACAGTTAGAACAAGGAACGTCAAGAAGCACCCTTACATATGATTAAATATATGTTATCGAATCCTATCCACTTTTTCTTTATAAGTTTGTTATAACATTGAGCTTTCTTTCTTGGGTCCTAATCTAAAATAAGATTAGACAGGTTTGCTATGGAAAGGGACAATATGTTCTAATTTAGGGCGCAGAAAATCTGTAAAAGTACTTGTTATGGATATGTTTCCTAGGTCTTAAGAAGAAGGGTTAAAGAGAAGAAAAATATCTGTATCAGGGAGTTCAGCAGAAGTTTTTTTTTTTTTTTTCATTAAAGCAAAAGCTAAAAAGAAAAAAGTTATGCTTGCTTCCTTTTTTGTATACACTTTCTACCTATTTATCCTCTAGCCTAGTAGCATATTTCCTACCTTGTTATAGGAAATTCCCTCTCTATCTGATACTTTAAAGTGTATGTGTCCTATTGTTCTTGCAGAAAAACATCATATGATTAAAACATGAAGTAAGGTTTATGCTTCACTTAATTACTTGTTGTTAGCTTACTGTGAGGGCAAAAATTGTTCAATTAATAATTAATAACTTATTATTCCATAGTATATAACGCTAATGAGAACATTTTTTCCGTAAATATATTTCCTTAAATATCTATCTATCTATCTATCTATCTATCTATCTATCTATCTATCTATCTATCTATAATTCTGCTGCATTTGTCCTGTCTCCTTTAATATGACATGACTGCCAACTGCTATTTAGTTTTTCCTGCTTTTATCATTTTTTTTCCTATACATAACATTTTTGATGTAGCCAAGAGTTTTGTTTTAAAAATTAATCAATGAAGAATTGAATAAAATAAATTTTGAAAGACATTTCAGTGCTGCAGCTGCACAAATGCAAAAGCAGCAAATGCAAAGCAAATATAAAAGCAGCAAATGCAAATGCAAAGCAGCTGCACAAATGATAGTAGCAAAGGGGTGGTAGCAGGTAAGAGGAAATTCCCTTTCACTGCATTTTTGTGAAGATTTATTGTGAAGGGAATTGCAGACATAGGATCCAGATTGGTAGAAATAAGCATAAGTCAGTAGCCTAGGGTATTAATAAAATAATTTATTTAAGAAATACTATTTTTGATTCATATATTTTCCAGTTGTGTGTTTAGCTATTTTAAAAACAATCCATATATACTTAGATTTCAAAGTGTCTATATATGACATAAAATGTCTGTAGTCTACTATACAGACTATATATATATATATATATGTGTCTATATACTTATATTTCAAAATGTTTTTAAAATATGATTTCATGTTACCATTTTGAAAATGTAGATTTGGATTAATCACATCTTTAAACACTATTATAAACTAGGAAAGTATTATCCCATTTTTGACTGCCATAGGAATTCTGCTTGAGAATTGACTGCCAACAATTTCATAATCTGACCTGAATATAAAACTAGGAAACATAAAATCATTGGGGAAGACACAGGAACTTAAGGAAACATTTGTTGACTGTGAGGGTGAAAGAGCACTGCAACAGGCTGCCCAGAGAGGTTGTGGAGTCTCCTTCTTTGGAGATCTTTAAAACCTGCTTGGATGCAGCCCTGTGCCATATGCTCTAGGTGACCCTGCATGAGCAGGTGGGTTGGACGAGATGACCTCTGAGGACCCTTTCAACCTGAGGCATTCTATGATTCTATGAGAAAAAAAAAAAGCACACACACACACACACACACACACACACGTCTATCCTCCTTGGAGCCTCCATGTCTGTAGATGCTATTTTGTTTTCTGACAAATATTTACTCTGTATATAGTGTAACTGCAATCTAAGTTCAAAATTCATCCCATAAGCCTTGGTATAACATTGACTGTAAATACCAGATTGTTGTAAGCAGAAAGATGCCTACCTCAACTTCATCTCTAAAGAGAATTAGTAAAGTATAAACAATCAAACCACTCTAACACAACTGAATTTAGAATAAACAATTGTGTATGAAGTTCTCCACGGGTACATATATTTTCCTTAAATTCGGAGTTAAAGATAGAATATACTTTTGAATAATATTTAAAACATATCCTTAAGAAGCACAATTCCTCATTCTTAAATTCTCTTTAATACGATGGTTCAGCCCAACAGCTCCTGTTTTGCAAGGGAATTTTCCTGAAAACCATGCCTGGGGTATCATCTGGGGAGGGAGGAGGATGATGTTGGCCCCTTTTCAGTGGTAGACAGTGATAGGACTAGAGGAAATGGCTTCAAAGTGAAACATCGGAAGTTCCACAGGAACTTCAGGAAGCATTTCATGACTGTGAGGGTGAAAGAGCACTGCAACAGGCTGTCCAGAGAGGTTGTGGAGTCTCCTTCTTTGGAGATCTCGAAAATCTGTTTGGATGCAGCCCTGTGTCATGTGCTCTAGGTGACCCTGCGTGTGCAGGGGGGTTGGACTAGATGACCTCTAAGGTCTCTTCCAACCTTAAGCTTTCTGTGATTCTATGATTCTTTGATCTCGGGAGGAGTGCCCACAGATGTAGTGTCTTTCTACTTAGTGTTCCAATCAGTATAGTATATAAAAGCATGGAATCACAAATTCTCATAAAAGAAAAAATAATAAGAAAAAAAGGGTGAGGAGATGCATTCAATTGGATGGCTTGGATGACTCCCCACAGAATGAGGGCTGGAGAAGGAGAGAAGGGGAGTGAGAAAGAGTACAAACAGATGAACAAGAAACCATATTCAGGCAAGAAATTTCCCTTTCTCCTATTATGACTGCCAAAACTTTAATTACAACTTGCCTCCATTCTTCACATCTTAGAAATTCAAGACAGAATCAGCTTTCTTCAAATTGACACAGAACCAGACAGACATTTAAGTTTTGTAAAAATGTTCGTCTTAGAAATCTCTAAGCTTGATTTGTTTTATCTTTAATCTTCTTTGCCTATCATCTCACTTATTACAACTGTGAAGTCCATTCTTTCTAAAATAAAGAAACCTCTTTTGCACCACTTCTTTGACTAGCTTTTCACTAGCTCTTCACAAGCTATCTTTTTTGAAAATATCAAGTCAAGAAGTTCACATTATTCTAATTTGTTTCTGATGATTTTATAAATATATAATTTTTCATCTTTTATAAAACAATTCCAACAAACTATTGAGGATAATACTAACATGAAGTAATATTTTTTTACTTAGAAGAATTTATTTAATACTACTGGAGTATCTTGCATTTCACAGTTAGGATTCAGAACTCTGCATGTCATGCTACTGGAAGGAGACAGCATTTTTGAAAAGATACTTCTCAAATAGGGTGGATTTTTTTTTTTTTAATAATGTAGACATACCTTGCCTACATATCTTCTCAACTGTAAATTACTTTGTTTCTGCCACTTATGGTACATAAATATAAAAAGGAAATATATGTTTAATAATTTTCTAGAGCCTCTATGCCATCTCTTTTTTGCAGGAAATGTTCTGCTGCTTTAAGTAGATGTTCAAGTCACGCTTCTTGCTTCTTGAATCTGCTATACCTTGTGTATCCTCAGATTTGCCTAGTGCTTACATTTTTAGGATAACCCACACTTCAGTCAGGATCACTGCAATAGGAATAGATTTAGGGTCTGTAAATAGGGTTTGAAGGTCTGCTATTGAATATTGAGAGCAATATTGTTCCACCAACATTCAGCCATCTAGCTGCAACACCTAGGTTACTGCTATAGCACTGCTAGATTCCTTTATAATCAATATAAGGAAATAGAGCCCTTACAATGCATATCCTAGACCAATTGAATCATCTTTGGGAAATGTTAATCAATCTCAGAATACTGCTTATTAATCTCTTTATTTTCTGAGACTTTTTATAATAATGAGATGTGATTTCTAAAAAATAAAGTTTCACATTTTTAGTTGTTTTCTTTTTTCATTTTCTTCTTTCATTCAGCAGAATATAAAAAGTTTGATTCCTATGTAATTGATGTAATTGTCTTATATTGTTAAAAGTTTAGACATATCTATATTTTGGAATTTGATCTTAAAATGAAGTTTAATATAAATGTAACGCTTCTTTAAAAAATGTATTGTATTTTTTATGTATTTTACAAATGATTTGCACTTCTGGTAAGTGTCATTCCAGATTTAATACTTTGATTATCCTTCAAAAATAAATAAAGTACTTCTTTTTCTTTCTTTTTCTTTTTTTTTTTGAGATCAAATGGAACTATTATGACTGAAGAGCACTTAAAGAAAGCTTTTTGTTGCTTATAAGTCTAAAGCTCTTTCCACTTGCTCTACTAGTTTCCTGCATGTGAAGTAGCTCATTAGTATGTATGTTCAGTGTTTCTGCTGTTTTTATACCAAAACTACTCACAAGATAATTTTCTTGCTGTTGAATTATAATTTTTACTTCATTAAGAAATAATTTCTAATCTGAGAAAAATAATCATTTGTTTTGTGAATCATATTTTTCCCTCCTTAGGAAGAAAAAGAACATATATAAGTCCATTTTATACAACACATATAGTCATCATTTGATAAAAGAAAAGAAAATTCTGAAGATTTCAGTTTAGAATTTTACTTTATCTTTCATTTTATCTTTCCCTCTTTCCTATTTCTGCTTCATCTCTCTATAGTCTGATATATAACTGAATTATATATCCAGACAACAGGGTACTCAGTAATGATTGTTTAAGGAAGCTAAGATTTTCTGAGAAAGAACAGCATTTCAAATGGATGCTTAAGTGAAAAATGAGAAAACATGTTCCTGTGTATAGCTTGATGGAGATACATCATAAGATAGTGATAAAGATACAAATTCCCCTTCTACATGAGTAAGTAGGATCTTCACTCTTTCAGTATAAAAGTGAGCACAAACTAGTTTTTCCCAAACTCTTTTTATTCCAGAGACCCGGGACTCAGAAGAAATGGGGAGCTCTAGATTTTTATGAATATTTAGAAGGCTTGCAGAATATCTGGATGTTCGACCATGTTTGTTAAAATAATATTTTATTACATAGAAAATAAAAATATGAGGTAAGATGAGAAAGAAAGTGAAGGATGTGTTTCTAGCTACTTTACATTGAAAATAGTCACTTGTGTTAAAGACAATGGAACAATATGTAATCAGTTTCAAAACCAAACAGAATAACACTAGGAGATGGAAATACTGCTGTGTCACCTTCACCATTTCATTAATTTATGGCACTAGAGTCACAGAAATTGTTAGAATCATGTAATAAAATTAATGCATTCTTTCTAAGACATCAAAAAATTTAGCTTTCTTTGGACACCAATTGGATTCAGCTCCAGATGCATACCTCTCAATGTGGATGTCTACAGAATTAACACAAGCGAGATATTTGTTACCTTTCATAGCCAATGCTATTCTGCGCTATGACCTGTAAGACAGAAAACTTGAGTTTGTGTCCCAACAGCTATTTGCTGATTTAGAAAAAACAGTCAAAATCAAAATTTTCCTCTTTCTCTATGTAAGGTCTTTAAAATAGTCGACCTTTAAATTTTTCTTTATATATATATATATATATATATATACACACACACACACACACACACACACACATAATATATATATGATTTGCCTTGTAGGGAATATCAGTTTAGACAACCATAATAGCATAAGCACCACAATATGTAAAGTATGAAGTAACTCTGTTTCATGTGGAGTTTTTTTCCATAGGAAATAGGTGGTTGGAATGGGGAATAACTGAGTGAGTTGAAATTCTCCCTGCAGTATGTAAATAAGGTCATCTAATAAATCATCTTCATGATGTAAAATATACACAAGTTACCACTAAATTGAAATTTATGGCAGCTCCTGAGTAATTTGTTATACTCATCCCTTATAATATGTTCTCGTCTTCTCTGAACACTTCCTCACTTTGCTTCAAATTATTCAGGGACAATTGTGGGCATGCAGGTACATTTTGGGCATTTTATTTTCATGCTAGCTTACACATCAGTATCTTGTGCCTGTATTACACATAAATAAAAAGAGAAAAGCTAAGAGTTTAAGAGTACTCAATATCGCATAGTGGTAAGAAATGGGATAAGAATCTCTTTTTAGTACAGCACAAGCTCTTTTAATAGCCTGAACATGAAAAAAGAGATTTTTTTTTTCTATAATTATAGAAATTTCTTTACTGTGAGGGTGACAGAGCCCTGGAACAGGCTGCCCAGGTAGGTTGTGGAGTCTCCTTCTCTGGATGTCTTCAAAACCCACCTGGATGCCACTCTGTGCCACATGTTCTAGGTGTCCCTACTTGAGCAGAAAGGTTGGACTAGATGATCTCTAGAGGTCCCTTCCAACCTTAACCATTCTGTGATTCTGTGACTATGATTCTGTGACTAAAGTACTGCTGGATCTCTCATATGAGCAAAGACTATGCAAGCTAGATCTGTTGAGCCTGGAGAAGACTGAAAGAGAATCTGACAATGCATATAAACTGAAACACAAGAAGTTTCATCTCCATATGAGAAAGAACATCTTTATTGTGAGGGTGGAAGAGTTCCGGAACAGGCTGCTCAGAAAGGTTGTGGAGTATCCTTCTCTGGAGATCTTCCAAACCTATCTGAATGTGTCCCATGCCACATATTCTAGGTGTTCCTGATTAATAAGTGAGGTTGGACTAGATGATCTCCACAGGTCCCTTCCATTCTCAACCATTCTGTGATTCTGTGAGTTTCAAGTGTTCTAATCTCTGCAACAAAAGTTGAACTGTCGCTAAATTATATAATAGCAAAGACTAGAATGAGACAGAAGAAAGTAGAGAATAAGTACATAAATTTGTTTGGCTTGAAGAAATTTCATTATTTAAAGGCCTTACTAAAAATAATCCTTGAACCACCAATGCCAATTGTATAGTTTTTACATATTCTACAGATTTTCACAAAGGAGATATCTATGTGTAAGCAAAGGAGAAATCTACGTGTAAAAGTAACTAAAAGAGGAGTCACAAATTAATTACTAGAAAATGGTACTCAATGTTTAGTGCCTTAGGAAATTAGAAAGGAACCGTGTTTCTTCATTAATAAGCATCTAAAAATCTGTAATACGAATATACAGGGAAGATAAAAATGGATTTGTCAAGAATAAGTAGAGCTTGTTATGAATAGATGTGTCAAACTAATTTAATTTACTTCTTTGGTAAAAATCCTAGGAGAGCTTGCGAAAGAAATAATAAAATTAATTCATCTGGCCTGCAGTGGAACTCCATTTCCAAATGACATTTTCATTAAAAGCTGATAGGCCAGAAGAAATAACCAAAAAGTAGATATATAATCAACTGAACAGCTTATCTTAAAGTGTGTTCTCTAATGGAGACTCTAATGGAGACTCTAACAGAGATTCACTGCAATCCGTGTGAGATCTTTTTTTTCTTCAATAATTTCAGTTGTGACCTGGATGGTTATTTTTCAATATATATTTATATTTATTTGCATTTATCATATATGCATATTTATATCTAAATATAGATGTGTTTGAATATTTTCAAGTGACATACAGCCTTATAGAGTGCTGGAGTACTCTGTAGTTCAGTTTTAGAATTCAAAATGATTGCGATATTATAAAAAATGTTTAAAATTAATAATATTAAATCTAATAAGGACAAATCCTAGAATTAAGAAAAAGAAATTGCACCACATAAATGGAAAAAGAATAGCTTTCTGAGGGATAAGGAGGTCTGGAGAAGAGGATCTGATGTATAGCAGATCATAAATTTCATGTAAATAAGCATGCTTTCATGGAGAAAACATATGCAGAAAAAGGACAACATTTTAATAAGATTTTAGGGAAGTGTTATTCTGCTTTAGTCATAGCACTTGTGAGGTCTCAGGTAAAGGAATATCTTTAATTTGGGGTGCTGACTTTCAGATAAATTTAGAAAATTCCAGAGTAAGTATAAATGTGATGATTCCAAAAGAGATTAGGATCAGGTTGAGAATTCTCATCTTTGTTTTGCCTGTTTCACTTTTCATAGATATCAAGCCGAATGACTCAATGTGATATTGTATTGCACCTTTAGGGAGCATATAGCCGATAGCCTGCTTGGCCTCGATTGTTCTTTTGTTTCACAGCCCTTCTTTAAACAAGGTAGATTTATATATACACACAGCTCCTAAATTATTCTTAGACCAAGTCAGTTTCCAATGAGCAATTACTTTGCCATTTATTTCTGTTTGAGAACAGTCTTTCAACATTTTTTTTCACACTACTTCATGTCCAATACATCATGTTATACTTCCTCTGAATTTCATATATTTTATTTTGTCATCTTTTTGACTTCTGGTGTAAAGGATACTAAAATTAACTACGTGCATTCACATGATTACAGTGGTTTCTCATTATTTATTCATTTTTAAAATTTATTCTGTCAAACTGTTTAGTGTGAGCCTTCTGAACAGATATTCTGAAAAAAATATTTAGCCTGAATTATAGAAATCTGTGCTACCCAATATAAGTACTACACATACTGTGTAGTATGGAAAACAACCAAGGAAAAAGTAAAAACAAAGCAAGCATTTGAAATATTCAATAATGGTGGTATCATTTGATGGTGGTATCAAATGATATCATTTATTCATCTTCATACCTTACAAACATAAGGCTTAAAAAAAAACAACCATAAAGGCAGGCATACACAAGCTCAAGGAGTAATAATCTGATTTTAGACATGATTCGACCAATAATGAATAGCACAGGAAAAGAATTAAGAAAAAAAAATAAAAAGACATCTACATTTGGCTGTAAAGCTCTTTGATTAGGCTGACTATAGCAGAGATATTGGTATTGTGACACAGTGCTTATGCTAACCATAAAAAATGCATGTCTTACTTCAAATTAATTATATCATCAAGTACATTGTGGGATGCTTTTGGTTTCATTTATTGCCTTGCATTGCAATACATTTTGAAAGATTATTTGCTGTGGTTCTATTTTTTAAATAATACCTGAAATAAGATATATCTTTTTTATTTTCTATAAACATGTTCATAGAATTCATTATGAACTTCTTGTTGTCATTTCATTCAAAGTCATAGAGGAACATTACCAAGATAAGAATTTTCCAGAATTACCATTTCAGAAGACAGTAAAAAAAGTCCTTGGCCATTTTCAAGAACTGACTGCAAAGCCCAGAGCAATCTGATCTGATCTTACAGCTGATCCTGCTTACCTGAATTATTCTGTGACTCTTCATAGCCTGACCTTCGCTGAGTTTCTCCCTGACCAGCAAATCTCTTTGGCTTACAAAACATGAAATTGAGAAATGAAATGCTGAAACTAAACATCCCTCTCATCCAGATAAAATGAAAAGATGCAATCTATTTGTTCCTAACTCAATGTTGTGAAATACTATCTCTCGCTGATATTTAATACTTTATATGGAATTAACTACACACAGATGATTGATATCAGCATTTCCTGTTAACTTAATAGGCTTCCTAGTAACATCAGAAAGTGTTTGATGAACAACTTCCAGTCACTTCTTAACATATATTTATTTAGTAAACTTACAGCAGAGAAAGGAATTTTTTGTTTGTTAGTTTTGTCTTTGGTGTCTAGCTTTCTTCTCTTTGTAAATTACCACAGTCCAACAAAAGTGAAATGCCAAATGACAGTAAATTGCAAAGCAATATGCTGTTAAGGAATAGCATGTTCAATAGTGTAATTACACAGTTAAATATTTCCCTTAACTGGCCTGGATAGTAGAAGTTATATAAAGATAATTTATTTTTTATTTTAAAAATTGTATAAAGAGGAAAAATATCTTGCATTGTCATATAACATTCTTCATTCTTTTCAGAGAAATATACAGAAGTAGTTAGTATCTCAAATCCCCATGTAGAAATAGTTTCTCATTAAGTCTTTAAAAGAATTTCTCCCTACCAAGGTTATTAGGTAGAGCAGATAGCAAAATTCAAGAAAATGGTATCAAAAATGTCCTTCAGAGACTTATTCTTAAAAAAAAATCCAGCTTACATTAATATGAATTATTTTTCAGTTTTGGTTATTTTATTTCTAAAAAAATAATGAGTGGATTAGTAGCTAGTAAATACTAGCTATACATTCTAATTATTATTGCTTTTTAATGCCTACAAGGTGTGAGCTCAAGAACTGGGTGACCTAGTTTGCACCCTATCTCACTGTTATCTCAGTCCTTTGACCTCTTTGGTCATGTAAAATCACCAAAAGAAATGTACAACTAGCTCACTCCAGGATAAACCACCTTTATAAATAAGTAAGGATGCTTGCTCCTCAGATGAACGGATGCAAGACAAAACAGTGCATTTGACCTCAGGAGCAGAGTTTGATCATAAACCTCCTTTTCATGACAGACATAGCCTAAATTAACATTGTATGAAACTATTCAAAAAAGATTAAACCCCAAAAAATGTCATTATCATGGGCACCTAATAGCAAAAAATGAAAAAAAAGAAATTAAAATAAATGTGGAAACTCACTACTTAAAAATATATATATATACTGATTTGATAGAATAGAAAGCCAATCTGTAAATATCTGTTCCCAAGCCAAACATGGAATTGAAATTTACAAAATACTATGAGAAAAAAATCTTTCACGGTTGTACTATACTTTAGCATGATCAACTCTCACTGCAGTTTGCCTGCATTAACACTTCATGTGTGGTTGCTTTTCGGTTGTACTTCTGTCATATTTGAGTCACTGTACAGTTTCAAGGACTCTTCCACTCTGAAGGGCTTTCAACACTGGACATAAAAATATGATAGGATATTAATTGTGTAAAAGGAAATTAGAAAAGTAAAAGAAAAGGTGGTGGTATTTCTGTGTTCTTGTCCTAAAAAATAATACAAATACAATATTAAAGTTATATCTTTCCTTCCATGTAGGTGAGGTTAAGAAGAGAGTATTAGAACTAAGCAATCTAGGAAATAATTCAGGAAGCAAAAAACTTGTTTGCAAGCATGTTTGAAGAAAGGGCTTTTAAAAATGGAAACAAATGTAAGACAAGATCTTCCATACAGAAATTCCAACTAATCTATTGTTATCCAGCCCCCATAATCTCTGACATTACTTATGCCCTGAGTGTCCAAAAATACTTCAGACTTCCTGGACAGTCCTGTAGTATCCTAAATAATCCCACAAAAAGAGTAGTAGCTTGTCCAGAGACATTGTGCAAAGTTTTTCGCTTTTAAGATTCGGACAGAAAGCCAAAAGAAGATGTCCCCAATGAAACCTTACAAATTAGAAGCTGTTAGACTCCAGATACATTCACAACATAAAAAAAAGTGTATTCTAATCTTGTAAGAGCCAAGAGATGGGAAGTCTTGCTCGGGCAGGTAGAGACTTGTCTCTGAACCTGTTGCATGAATTTAAAAAAATCATCTCTATGTTTTGGAAGTGTAAGGTAGATTTCAAGAAAGCATAAAAAATATAGAAGGAAGCGACATGACAGATTTTGATAATGGTTTCTGCACATAGTTTTAAAGTTGAAGAATGAGATAGCATTTTTTTATAATTTATATTAATTATCAGTAAATAATTTCAGTGCTCCTAAAATCCTCGCAACCTGGTGAGAGTGAGTTCAGAGAAATCTAGGTTAAGGTTACCAAAGAGACAAGAAAAATAAATCAAAATTATATCCTCTGAAGGCACAGAGGAGGTGTGGCCTTTTCTCACAAAATATATAGAAAATTCAGGCTTTTCAGTTCATCCTTCTGACAGCAAACACTTAACTTTTTGGTGTTCCAAGATCTACTTAGAAATCTAGATCCTGTCAAGCATTACTTGTTTTAGAATGAAAAATAATGATGCATTAAAGGCTGTCATCCTTTGAATAGAATTGTGGGAAGAGAAGACAAGGTGTTAAAATATGTGGAGTCAGCTAAAGAAGGAACTGAAACAAATTTGACTTGGAACATAGTGGGGAGCTAGTGAAATATTTCAAGGGGAGGTGCACAGAATGACAGGTGAGAAAAATGGTCCTGGCAGCAGCTTTTTAAACTGCAAAGATCTGGGAATATGTTTTAAAGTAAAGTAGAAGTAAAGTAAAAAAATAAAAATATCTATAGATATTTGGAAAAAAAGATAATGCTTGCTAAAGCAAAGATATATTTATAACTACTACTATTACAACAAAAGCTACGTTATTTAGGCTGCTAATATGCTGAGCCAATTCCCTCCCCACAACGATCAATATGGCCTTACTCTTTCCATGTATTCCCTTGTACATCTGTGTGCATCTGTTGTCTCTTGTGCTATATTTAATTTGTAAATGCCACAAGGCAAGGATCATCCATCTGTTTTCTGTTTGCATGGCTCCTTTCACTGCAATATCCTGACAAAACTGGGCTTTTAAGCTTTATAGTAATGTTAATATCAATAGATTTTTAAGGGCAAATCATACTAAGGAGCTCTATTTTCTTCAACAGAATTTCTGGCTTAGTGAAGAAAGGGTAAAAAGTGAGAAAAGTAATATATCTGATTTTTTCCTCATGCTATATTTGTAAGTAAACTTAGAAAATGAACAATAGCATAGCAATAAGATGACTGTACAGCACACACTAAATGTGTATTTGAGTAATAGTTAACAGCGTCTCACTAGAAACTATCATAACATTTCCAATGGAGTCCAGTAGGTCTAACAGTTTCAGTTACCTAGTTTCACGGATGATTTAGATAATTCAATAAAAAATATACATATAAAATCTATGGATGACTCTGAGGACAAAATTAGAAATTAAATGATTTTGATAAATTGAAGAAATATTTTAAAATCAATAAGATGAAATTCAGTTAATATGAAAGCAAAGTACTGTGCTTAAGCAAGAGAAATCAAAGGCATAATTGCCAAACAGAGAATAAATGATTGGAAGAAATGCCCAAGGAATATGTTGGATAATAAACTGAGTTGAGTCCACAGTGTGAAACTATTGCATAAAAGTCAAATCTCATTATTACATATATTAAAAATAATATCATGCACAAGAGAGAAAAATGTTGAACCTTCAACTGAAATTCTAGTTTCAACTTTTAAATATATTCAAGATGAGATATTTGTATATAAATACACTTATCAAATTTAGAAGTGATGGTCAGTGTCCATTGGACCTAATAGTTGCTAAATTTGTTGCTAAATAGTTGCTTTGTACAGAATAATGCTGATGCCACATGCTAATATTTCTCTATTTCCTTCTGCAATTATAAGAATCCCAAAAAGTGGAAATACAAATGCCAGTGACAGATAAACAGAATCACAGAATGGTTAAGGTTGGAAGGAACTACTAGAGATCATCTAGTCCAACCCCCTTGCTCCAGCAGGGACACCTATACCAGGTGACCTCATGACACAGGATTGCATCCAGGTGGATTTGGAAGATCTCCAGAGAAAGAGACTCCAGCCTCTCCAGGCAGCCTGTTCTAGGGCTCTGTCACAGGAAAGAAGTTCCCTCACAGGAAAGAAGTTCTTCCTCACATGGAGATAAAACTTTCTGTGTTTCAACTTGTACCCATTAGCCCTTTTCCTATCACTGGCCACCACTGAGAAGAGATTGGCCCCATCCTCCCCACTCAGGCACTGATAAATATTTATCAGATCCCCTCTCAGTCTTCTCTTCACTAGGCTGCACCGCCTATTTCACTCAGTCTTTCCTTGTAACAGAGATGCTTCAGTCTCTTAACCATCTTTATTGCTATACGCTGGACCCTTTCTAGAAGCTCCATGTCCCTCTCATACTGGGGGCCCAGAACTGCACACAGTACTCCAGGTGCGTCCTCACCAGAGCTGAGTAGAGGCACAGAATCACCTCCCTTGACCTGCTGGCAACACTCCTCCTGATGCAGGCCAGGATGCCACTGGCCTTCTTGGCCACGAAGGCACATTGGCTGGCTGGCTCATAGCTAACTTGTCAATCAGATCCCTCTCTGAGGAGCTGCTTTCTAGCAGGTCAACCTTTCATCTGTACCGGTGTTTAGGGTGAACATGAATTTATTTCAGAAACAGCATCATGTTATACCATAGTAGAATGAATTGCTCTGAAAAAAAGCAGTTAAACTACCCAAAATCCAGAGACTTCAACATCCCTCAATGCTTCTCCAAACCTCCAGAAATCTAAAGAATGTGCTTAGCTGCAATGGCAAAAAAGGTAGACTTCATTGCTGTGCCTGACACTCTGGTTTGTTTGATTCCTCATTTGAATCTATTATTCATTTTTTAATAAAGAATAAGGTTGTTAATATATGCTTTTGACTACATATTTTTTTAGTACTACAAGAATTATTCCACAATATTCTCCTATACCTAAAAACCTTCGATAAAATAATTAAAGCAAAAAAAAAATCCAACAAAATATATCACTTAGTTGAAACCTATTCCTCTCCTTTCTCCACCTCTATTATTTATCAGGTTATTGATAGAACCAAATTGAATACATACAAATATTTTATTAAATTTAAAATACTACTTCATTATCAAAGACTTGCCAAAGACACACAGAACTTGGCTCATCCTCATGTCTATCATTCCTCCAGTTAGAAACCTCACCTGAAATTTGTGAAAATAAGGTTTAATTCTTTTCTTTAGCCAAAAAACATTGACATTACCTATTTCAGATAGACTGGCCTAACAATCACAACTGTTTTTTGTGGTCTCCTCTACATATATCTTATGTTCTGTTTCTCTGGAATTTACTAATTGGTCTGAAATTTATTCAACATTTGTCTTCAGTTTTCTTCTAAAAAATAAACATATTTTATGTTTCTGTTCTTAATCAGATAATAAAAAAACCTAAAAAAATAATAAGTTAGTGATCTCAATACCATAATGTAATACTGTGCTCAATTCAGGTGCAAATAGAATGTAAAATAGAACATCAATTGGGTAGATTCAATTCCCCTTCAAGAGGGGAATGTTTCAAAATTCTCTCAATTATACAAAATATTTAAGTTAAAAAGTGTTGTACTGACTGAGTACTGTGGTAAGTGTAGATAGAGAGTACTGATCCCTTTTGCTTTTATCTTTTACTGAACGTGCCCCAGGACCCTTTTTTTTTCTCATTTAGAAAAAAGGTGAATCTGTGAAGAGTCAAGACTGTTCCCACTCTGGCTGTGGGGCGTCCTTTTTTAAAGGATAGATAGGAAAAACAGAAAGAATGTGTGAAATGAACCTAAAAGGAATAGTGCTAAGAATGTACCTCAATCAAAAAGATGTGTATTTGTTTGACAGTTCGTGTTACCAGTAAACACTCGATGTAGTTTGGACTCGATGTAGAATGGAAAGTTTATTGATATCAAAGCTAAAAATGCCTTATCAGATAAGCAATGGAAACAGACTCAGGACAGTTCAGTTTTAAAGGACTGAATTAAGAAAAGATAAATGTGGATTAACTCACTAGAAACTGCAATGTTTAGATTTTCATGGCTGTAGTCAGATTGCATTACCTATTCTTCAGTTCAATATCATGTAAAAACAGGAAAGAAGTAGTTTAGGCCATAGATATTTTAATTAGAATTATGCCATACAATTATGCCATAGAATTAGGCCATAGATATTTAATTAGAATTAATTAGAATTAAGGAGTGACTATGTTGCTATGAACTTCTACTGCAGGTTTTCCAAAACAGAAAGTACTTATTAACCGGAAGCTTCTCAAAGCATACTCAAAACACAACAAAACAAAAAACAAAAGCAGCAGCAGCAGCAGCAGCAAAACAAAACAAAACAAAACCAACCAACCAAACAAAAAAACAGAACTTGGGGTTATAACTGAAATGCCCTTGAAGACAATATGCTACTATAATATAAACTGCTAACAGAATGAAAGAATGCATCAGTAAAGATTCAGAATACAAATCAAATGCAGTGCTGTTTTTTGGAATATGTTGTTTAGTTATTAGTATTTTTTAAAAAATATTTTGGATATGTGCTATTGTTGTAAAGAAATTGTGATAATATCTAAGATTAAAAGGATGATTCCTGAATAACACAAAGAAATGAAATGTTAACTGCAGGTTAAAATGTGAATTTGAATTGAGCTTTGCAGAAATGAGTGGCTTCAAAGTAGAAAAACAACAAAAAAAAAGGCAGAATAAAATCTGTTTTAAAGTCATGTAGGACACAGAGTCCTTCTGACTTAGCATTCTGACTCTGACTGAGGTTACTAGCTGAGATTAGCAGTAGACATTTCAGAGGAAGAAGCATGAAATTGCACAATAGATTACTGAAAATCAATCTATGCATATGAAAGTTGTATCATAATGTCAAATAGATAATATTAAAAACCTCCACAACTTTCTAATGATATGTGCCTTCTACCATGTTAAAATATAATAAAAAACTCAATATTCCTTTTACCTTCTTGTATGCTAAAATTCTTTGTGAATATTGCTAAATCTCAGAGGCAACAGCATGATAAGAAGTAGAAAATAAAATAAAGCATAATATGGGTATTAGGATAATTTGTAAACATGAAATAGAAATAGATAATGTGTCTTGACTCCTTGGATGTATTTGCACTTGATTTATATGCATGCTAGCAAAAATGTGAAAGGAGCAAGGTTGGACAGGATCTGATGAATAAAAATTAATATGAGAATAGTGGATACAAATGTAAGAAATAGGAAGGTTGGAAGTTAGTGCAATAGAACTAAAAATACTGCATGAAATTACTCTTGAATTGAAAAGAAACATCCTGAACTTGTTTTTTTTTTCCTTTTTTTAGAACAGTGCTGTGAAATGCAGCACAAAATATGACCTCATTTATGAGGCTGCTTTGAAGTTTAAATAGAAAACAAGGCTTTTTAATCACATAAAAATAAAAAAAAAAGAAGATTGTAGATGTGGGTACATACTAAATATTCCTGTTGGCTGCTATAATGCTGCACACTTGTAGTGCACTGGAACGAGAGTGAGCTGTCTATGTCATAATCTATTCAGGTGAGGTGAACTTCATATTTTGCCAAGTGTTAGCAAGAGAGGTTCAGGTATTTATTGTTAAGAAAATGAGAAAATTACACAGCACAGTATATCTTAAACTCAGCCATTGCCAAATAAAGATATGAAAATAAGTGCATTTATTTTAATCAGATTTTTTAATCTACAAAATAAAATATGAGTCAATCAACAGCTAATAGGATTGCAGAAGCGGTAAATGCAGAGCACCTTACAGTGGTTGTTGACTGTCACAAATATTACACAATATTCTTTGATGCGTGATTATATTTTAAAGTTGTCATGAAGTGAAGCATACCCTAAAGCATGCTCTGATAAATGAAACCTTGCCTACATAGTTCTAACACATTACAAGATTTTGGTATGTGCTAGGAAATCAAATAAAGCACAGATAAAATTTACAGGAGAGGTTTACCAGAAACTCTGGACTTTATCTGTCCTGCTCTAATCAAGTAGGTATGCCTGGGGAAAATAGAACAAAACAGAACAAGCAATAACACTAATAAATATATAAATAAATGTCAGAGATGAACTTTTAATAACTTTATATTGTTCTAATATTACTGGAAATGAGAAGCCAGAAGGCAATAATAACACAGGTAATGACTGCTAAATGGCTTTAGATACCATTTATCAGAGTCATGAGAGTCAGAGAAATATGACCAAGAAGGCCAATACCCACTTATGCTGAGTGTCTACATTAAGAAGCAATTATTAGTGACATATATGCATGAATATCCAGCATCAGATTAAAAGTTGAGTCCAACTCAAGCTGGAAGCCAATTCCAAGGCTGGAACTACTACATATAAAAGGCAGACACTGGGTAGAATCATAGAATCATAGAATGCTTAAGGTTGGAAGGGACCTTAGAGGTCATCTAGTCCAACCCCTCTGCAAACGCAGGGTCACCTAGAGCACATGGCTCAGGGCTGCATCCAAGCGGGTAACATCTCAACTAGCTGGAGTGAGCTACTGCATCCCTAAAGACATTGGTGCTGGTCACATGGCGCATGGTTACCTGCACTAGAGGCTTTGGCTGGTATGAACGTGTGTGTGTGTGTGTGTGTGTGTGTGTGCGCGCACGCGCATGTTTTAGAACAGATACTGCAACCTACTCATTACGCCTATCTCATTTAATAGAATAATTTTAGATTTTCTGTCACTGAGTTGTATGGTTTTGTTCTTGCAGATGTCTTACCTCTCAGAGACATATCTGATGTCTCAGAATTCATATATGACAAAAGTTAATATAGCATTATCATAAGAAATTTTACACCAAGTTTAACCCATCACTTAATTAAAAAGTAAAGCCAAACAAAAGTTATAATTTCTACCAATAAATCTTTTGAAAAATTAATTAAAATTTCTTTGAAAATATTTGCAAAAGCTATTCAATCCCAAATATGCAATTTAGTAGAAATAAATGGAATCCACTGCTGTATTATATAAGATATAAGGCCTTCTGTAGATAAATGGATAACAAAAATGGAGGTAACAATTTTAGAACTGAAGAACTTCTACATAAAATATAATAAGCATATTGGAAGATCTGCTAAGTCTTCAACATCTGAGTCCAAGTCAGCTTCTTTCCCACAAAAACTCTGGAGTACAAGAAAGTTTGATTCTTGTCTAGGAACTTATATAAATAACCAGAAGAAACTTTTTTTTTACTATTCTGACATTTTTCACACTTACCCTTACTCTCACATAACCCTCTGTCTCTTGCTCGTATATTTTTATATGTATTGGTTCAACAAAAATGATATGCTGGTATACATTGCCAATTTGCTTCTGTGCAGACTTAAAATAATCTTTGTGTTAAGATTAAATTCTTTGAAAAGGAAGTCCACCTGTTCTAATTTGTAAAGGTTCATGAAAATCAAAGCATCTCATAAAAATTATGCATATATACATGTGATTAGGTACCTGTTTTTCTTTTGGTAAAGGGATTTTCTGCAGGAAAAAAAAAAACAAAAAACAATTGCTTTACTTGTATTAAAGCTCAAATATGTATAAGACTAACTTTAACATTACCAAACACTTTGATTTGGCTTAATACTCTTTAGATTATCAAATCACCAACAAAGAGTTCAGATGAGTATTATATGATAATATAAATATAATAGTTGTATTTATTTCTGTTAAAATGTTAAAAAATGCAACACGATTTGTTCATTTCATTCATTCTTACTAGAATTGTTTGTCGAATAAGGAATAAAGTTCGATTAAAAAAACATAATATTAAAAATAAAAATAATAAAAAACTTATCTAGCAAAAATAAACTCACATTTATATTAATCTAAAATAGCTTCACTTGAATAGAATGTAATTCATTGAAAGCTTCCTATGCAACTTATTTCAGTTAGAAAAATGTAGTTATTTTCATTCTCTTCGTATAAACCAGCTTTAGTTTATATTTCTTGATTTGAAAAAAATAAAGATTGTTTTTATTCAATTGTCTTTTATTTAAATTCAGTGGAGTGAAACTTGAAAAAACCAACTTATAGAATAAATATTGGTAATGTAATAAATTATCTTCAGCAACTACAATAACACAGAATAGAATAATGTTCAAAAACAAATGTGAAATGCAAAACTTCTAACTGAACTAAGCATTCTAGGTAGTCTACTGACTGCATAAACAGGGTAGAATTCTAAGATTAACTAAAGCCACGAATAAAAGCCTAGAGCAGATTTATACATCAACTGCATAAATCATAGAATGCGTAAGGAAGGGACCTTAGAGGTCATCTAGTCCAACCCCCCTGCACACGCAGGGTCACCTAGAGCACGTGGCACAAGGCTGCATCCAAGTGGGTTTTAAAGATCTCCAAAGAAGGAGACTCTACAACCTCTCTGGGCAGCCTGTTCCAGTGCTCTGTCACCTTCACTGTCAATAAATGTTTTCTCTGGTTCCTGTGGAACTATTGGTGCCTCAGCTTGCAGCCATTTCTTCTAGTCCTATCGCTGTCCACTACTGAAAAGAGGCCAACTCCATCCTCCTCACTGCCTCCCTTGAGGTGTTTATAGACACTAATCAGGTCCTCTCTCAGCCTTCTCTTCTCCAGGCTGACAGGCCCAGCTCTCACAACCTTTCTTCATAGGGCAGATGTTCCAGGTCCCTGATCATCCTGGTAGCCCTGCGCTGGACTCTCTCCAGCAGCTCCA
>JAUBOD010000139.1:685122-715682 GCA_032353885.1 Nothura maculosa
ACAGGGATGCACTGTTGCTGGGCATGGAGGAAATGCCGCTTGAAAACTAACCATTTCTGTTTAATATGTACTTTTTGCCTAGTACACATGGCAGCTAAGAAGGGAGATGGGAGTGGAACGAAGAATGGATTGTTACAGAAGAAAGGATAACTACTCTTTAAAAAATGAGGGGATAATTTTAACTAAAACTATAAAATGAAAGCACTTATGAGCAGTATCACCACACAATGATTTTAATGTTGATTTTCCAATTTCAAATATGTTACATAGAATAAATGTAAAGAAAAAAGGATTTGTTGAAGTAGACATAGCTGAGAAAAATATTGGTAAATGGGTGGTTTAAACCTATTATTTCAACATCAGTTGTGGGTATCTTGATTCTTTTAAAAATTCTTCTTGAAAAGACAAAGTAGACAAAAATAATTTACTTTTTTTTGAACTGTGTCTACTCATTCTTAAAAATTACTGCAGTCTCACTCTTAATAGATTTTCCTATTCTTAAATTGCATATTTATGCCATAAGCAAACTGAAAAGAAATCTAAAACAAAGGTATCTTAAACAACACCATATTTTTAAGTAAACAAGAATTATATTGACTTGTGAAGAAATAATGTGAAATTTAGTTTATATATTTACTTTTCTAAGATATTTGATTACCTCTAATGGAACATTTCCAAAGAAACAAAGGAAATCTAATCAGTTATTACTCATATATAGAGAGTTTTGAATAATCTATCTTCTTCTTTAGGCAAAAATAGGATAACAAATTTGTCATGGAGATCTACGATCTCGCTAAAACTTACTAAAAAATGCCTTAATCTTAAATCATTAGCTCAATAATCTCAATGATTATCAATAATATTTAGGTAATTATATTTAGGTAATAATATTTAGATAATAATATTTAGGTAATTATATTTTGCTTTAGTCATCATCTTATTTTTTCATTACTAATTTATATATCTCCAATAATAGATGAATTTTTACTTTGAGAAATATCCCTATTCATGAGAGATATTTACATATACTCTAATTCCTGTATTAGTGTTTTTATAAACCTAATTCTAGGTTAATTTGGACATCTTTACCTGAATGTGAGAAGACTGTAAAAAGAAGGTAAACAGCTTACATATAAGACTAGAGCAGGAGTGACAGAGAGAGGCTGATAGTGCCTCAGTGAAATAAAATGCTCAGAAATTTTGAACAAATTTCCAGTGCATTTTAGGAGGACTAACTGTTAAATGTCATTAGCTAGGAGTATCACCTCTGCATGTAATTAGGTAGATACCTAAATATCTTTTAATCTCATTCTTCTGACCTATACAATTCTACAGTCATTTAGTTCTTTGAAATGATATATATGCACATTTTTCCAGATGTTCTTCACAAAATAATCTTTCTTCTTTTAGAAAGCATAAGGGCCTAAGTTTCTCTTGGTACCAAGACAGAGAAGTCAAGCATCCTGCTTCACTTTAAACTTGATAAGGAAGTCAAATTTAAGTTAATGCTCTTAAAGACTGTATTTGTCTTCAAGAAAAATTTGGATAAATCATAGATTCATTCAAACTGGAAGGGACCTCAGGAGGCCATCTACTTTCATGACATTTACCTTCAGGGCTCAATCTAAACTTAAGAGAGAAAGCAAGGGGGGGGCGGAAATAAAAATTGACTTGCTGAGCATTTCATAGAGATGCAAAACTCGTAATTTCAGTAAACAGATTAAGAATAATTTCTATAGCATTTACTACCAACTCTGAATTTCTTTTGTAAAGCATTATCAGAATGTCTGTTACTTTTTTCCCTTTTATTAAATTACTATTCAGTTAGTTTCTATTTAAGGTGATGATATTTTATAGCTCTTATTTTATTTAAAAATTCCAACAAAATAATTAAAATAGATTTTCTATAATAAAACATTGAAATATCAAAAAAAAAATTCATCTGAAAAAAATGCATAATTTTGCACTTCATTCTTTTAATTAAAAGAATCATGAGTGGTATTATCATACTACATGTGACATAAAAATATATATTTTTAATTCATAAATCTTAATCAGAGCAAGGACTAAAATGACAGATTTTCTGATTCTTAATTTTGTACTTCAAAGAAACTTACATGTATTCAGCAAGTTTATCAATGCCCATAAAATATCACTATGCTTTTATGAGTTTATATTCTGAGAGCCAATTTACATGTGATGTTATTTCAAAATGGTAGCTAACATTCTGCTGTGGACAGCATAAAGAGTAGTATCAATGTCCTAAGGAACAGTAATGATTTTGAGACTATTTCTTAAACTTGCCTGAAATTTTTATCAGAAATATATGCTGAAGTTGTTACTGCTTACTCTTCATTATCTCTAATTACCTATTAAATGATCCTGAAATGTTTTATAGAGCTTTTTTATAGAGCTATCCACCTACTGCTTCTATTAAATGCTATACCTAGGGGCTGAAATACTTATGAAATCCCAGGATAGGAGTTTCAAAGACACAGGAGTGATAACTATCTTGCTTTGACAATTTTAATTTTAAGTGGCAACTTTTATTACTGTGAACTCTTGTTATTTTGTCATCTTTAAAGTCCTATTTCCTTAAGCATACAGCAGTACGCCCTTTTCATCATTTGATAATCGTTACTGCTTTCCTCAAGGCACTTATCTCATGCTAATCAACATCTTCCCTACAATTTTTTGGCAATTTTTTAGATTTATTTCTGGTAAGCTATATTTTTATTGTCAAGTGTGACCACAGATGACATACTATCAGAGCAATGTAATATATTCCTGTAATTATTTTTTTCTTTAGCAGGTTACTTATGTTACTTTTTAATTGAAGTTTTCTATGTGAATTCTAATCAAGTCCTAGATGTGAATTCTATTTACTGTAATGTTGTGTATTGGTATACATTGCGAATTAATCTTAAAAAAAAAAAAAAGATAAAATAGCAAGAATAAAATAATTTAACAACTCACTTGTAAGAGCATTTTACTTCACAAGAATATTAAACTGGTCATCAACAAATCATGCTGCATTACATATTGAAAGCTATATATCAGTCATTTCAGTATGTCACATGTTCTGAATTTAAAAACAACTTCATTTATTGATATTTTAAAAAGTGCTTGATAATTCTGACAGAAACATGGTTTTACATAATTTCCTCCCATGGAAACAAGAGATCATCAGCTGTGTGGATTTGGGTCACTACAAAACACATCCCAG
The DNA here is from genome assembly GCA_032353885.1 of Nothura maculosa. Taxonomy (NCBI): domain Eukaryota; kingdom Metazoa; phylum Chordata; class Aves; order Tinamiformes; family Tinamidae; genus Nothura; species Nothura maculosa. Next base: position 688,349 of record JAUBOD010000139.1, read on the forward strand.
TCGCCATAAAGACAGGTAAGCCTATCACCAGAGGAAGGGAGGGCAGCGTTCAGCAGCACTACAGCTAAGCTGGCTTTGAGTCCATACCTCCAGGAGAAGACATGTTCTCTACCCTCTTACATATTTCAATTATTATGCAATAATTATGCACAATTCACACTTTAAACATACATACACCTGTGTGCTGAAAGTGTGGCTGTGTCATGTAAATAAATTTCTATAAAGTCAAGCTGACGAGGATGGAGGTAAGTGTCAGAGGAAGACAGTGATTCCTGGCCTTCAGTGTTTGAAATCTTACCTTAGGAAGTATGACTCAATGTGAAAAGAAAAGGGAGGCAAAGGGGCTGGATGTTACAACTCAAATGGTTGTAACAGTGAGTAAGCAGTATGTAAGCATCAGGTGGTATAGTGTATGATGACGAGCGGAGTCCGTGTACTTGGTGAACATGACGCAGCTATAATCTGAGCATGTGTATAGGACAGTTAAACTAGCACACTCCAGAACAGTCTGGTCAGTCCCCATTGCCTGTCTCCTCAACATTCTTCTGCATCTAATTCTTTACAGAGTATCTAAGGGCTGAAAAAAATTATAATAGAATATAGTACTTATACATAAATATATATGTGTGTGTATAAATTAAACACTGAATTATATGTATATAGCACATATTTATATGTATTCACACAAATATACATAAAAAAGTTTGTAAAATAAATATTCAGTTCTGTTCCTCTCATAGATTAAGTTTCATCAGAGAAATGATAAAGAATTAATTATAGACTACTGATAGATATGCATTTTGTTGATGTCACATAGCAAATCTGTATGAGTTAGAATTCAAGTTTTCCTGACCACTTCTTCCAAAAGATAATGTGTTAATATATTAGAACTATTAATAATCTCCTCCAGAGAAGCAATTCCTGTGGTTTAAAATAGGCTTAATAATACCTAATTGGATGTCAGTTATGGATGGAAATACAGATACTTTATAACAATATAACTTTCTCCTCACCTGCAACACTATTTTCATTTTGGTTCTGATCTATGTTCCTTCTATTAATAATAATCCTGCTTTTTGCAACAGAATTTTGAAGTATCCAGAAAATAACAGCTCAGGTAATTCACATGTGAAAATTTCACACATCTTGTTGGTCTGATAATTCAGCATCCAGAAATTAAAATAATCATTTTATTCTACAGAGTTATTCTAGATATCTCAGAAATATTAAATGTTATTCGGGGGATTATTTATTTGTTATACTAACTGGAACTGATTTTTCTGTCATTTTTCCATTTGAAGGTACCGAGGGCAACACTTTTCTCAATAGGGAAGAAATTGGAGGTGGAGTTGGAATCCTAAGAATCAAATGTAGCTGTTGTTTGAATTTTTGCCTTTAGTGCTTCATAAGAAACAGTGTCAAAACTATGCCACAAATTGTCAGAATTAATAAAGTTATTTTGTTCATCTGTGGGATATTTTGAGGGCAAGAGTGCTGATATGTTTTCATATTAATATTTACTAATGATGCTGACCTTATATTGAAAAGCAGTTTAATAGATAAGCATTTCTTTAAATAAAGCATTTTTCTTAACCATTAGATATTAAAATTTGAATTCTTGATTTCTAGTTTATATTTACACAAAACAGTGTCAGAAGAACATGTTTTACAATATTGTGTGAACAGCTATATTATAATATATATATATATAGTTAGTTGCGATCTTATGGAATAATATGAGAACAAGGACACTCGAGGAGGGATACTGTGATGAATATATGCTGCAGACTCCCTAATGAAATGGAGAGCTAAGATGAGGTATTCTTAATACCCCTCATGACAGAAGACCTGTTGCAAACCAAATAGCAGAACTGCTGATCAAAATTAAGATAAGTTTGCTTTGATTTCAAACAGGAACATGCTAATGTGGCACACCAAGAAAACCTATTCTGTAGGTTAAACACGGGATAGCTGCGTTCAGTTTGTAAAAAATCAGCTTGTAAACTCAGAACCATAAACAGCACAAGGATGATCAACTGATGGCCGATGAAGAAAGGTTGCTGCAGGATCCTGAAAAGGCCTACTTGTAGGCAATAATTTTATAATATAAACTTTACCAAAGAACATGTAAAAACCTGTACCTGGCTTAAAGATGAGTGTACCTTGGTATGTTTCTTTAGCCAGCCAGGCTAATAAAAATCATAAAGAGATAGTAATTGATTTAAAATGTAGCTTGCAGAATTTCATGTTAGATACTGAGTAGTAGCAGTAACTATTAAATGAAATCTCATATAAAACCTGAATATTGCAAAATTAATGTGAGGGTTTTTTGTTGTTGTTGTTGGTATTTATTCCAATAAAAAAGGCAGCATAGCAAATTAGAGTTCAGTTTGGAGGTAGTACATCCAATTTATATATATTTTTTTAAAATACGAAACAGAAATATTTATTTCCTTGGCTACACCCATGGGATAACTAGAAAAGAAATGGTGCTGCAACAGATATTCAGAAATAAACAAGTGTTAAAAGTTCTAAGAAATAAAAGGACTCTAGGTTGAACTATGCAGCTATTCTATATAGAATACTGATTCTATGTGATGTGAATTGATACATTCACACATTCTTCAGATTCTACATTCTACTGGAAAATATCCTTTTAGCAACATCTTCCCTTTCCTCCCTCCCTCCAAATGTTTACAAACAAACTTTTAGTGAATAAACCATAGTTTTAATTAAGGCCTGAATCACAGTATCAATTTGTTGTAAACTACAGAAACTATGCCAAAGCCAGAGAAAATAGATCATGTAGCAGCACAACACTTTTTTAAAAAAAATTATACTATGCATCAGAATGCGAAATTCTAAAGATAATCAGAAAAATTAGAAATAATCTCAGTTAAAAAAAGTGACAGAGCTATTCTAGCATCATTGTACTTGTTTTGTTATAATTTCTGCTGAATATGCTTATAGAAATAGATGCTTCTCCAGATGAATAGAAAAAGCACATATAGGATAGCCTTTTGAATATTAAAATTTAAATAAAAACATAAACTGAAACTTGTTCTATTTATTTGAGGATTTCTATTAGTTCTTGATGCCTTCATTCGGTGAATTCACAGCAGAGAATACAGGTATATTTACAGATACATTTACAGATACATTTACTGCATCAAATCAGCTTCAAATGATATTTCTAATGTGGAAATAAGAGGAAAATTATAAATTAGGAAGGAGAAGGCACAAGTCTAAGAATGTTAAACTATATAAAATTTACTTTTTTAGGGGGATTTAGGTAAACAAACAGTTTAACAGATTGAATTACAAGAGTAGAGTAGTCTAATTTCAATGCTACAATGTCTGCCTCAGAGAGATCTTTCTCTGAAGACAACATATTTTTTAAAGTTTGTTCAACTTGAATAAATATTGTTTTTGAATTTATAGCATCATATACTTAAAAGTTTTTGTTGTGCTCACTATGGTTTCATTACTTGCTGCTCTCATTTGCTAAAGTTACAAAACGTATGTAAAGAATTAGTGAAAATTACTGTCATTTTCAGTAAATCTAAAGAATAGGAAAAACAAGGAAGATAAGGAAATACGGAAAGATTTTATAATTTTCATAAAGCCAGTTGTGATATGTGTCCAGGTAAAATAGTGCTGACTAGTTGCATTCATAACCATGCAAAATTATGCAAAATATAATTTAGCAATTATATATCTTATTTTTTTTACATCTAGTTTCTAAGAATGCATTTAAATCTATGTAACTTTCCATTCTATTTATAAGAATCAATAAAATCAGTAATGTGGCAATTAGAACAAAATGTTCCTAAATTGAACATTGTTGGAGTGTGAAAAGGGATGAGGAGGAAGATTTCCAAACAAATAGTTGAGTTCACAAGTAGTATGATTTATTCAAATGCAACATTTACAAAGTAGGTTTGGGATGTCAGTACAGCATGAGTTTCTTAGCTAGCTTTAATGTACAAATGCACAATAATCACTCACTCTAAAAGATGGTAGATGGCAACTCAAGTCTCCTTAGGTGATGTCCTGACCCAAGGGGAGCAAAGAGGTTCACTCTGCCAATCAATCGCAGGAATTATGATGAAGTCTTCTCCCCTCCTTACTTCAGCTTCTACATTCTTCTTCCATTCAGGTGGAGCCTGAGTGAGTCTAGTCATACCTACTTTTCTTACTGGTTGGTGAAAAAGGCTCTGGCTTTCATTTAAAGATATAGTCAATAGAAAATCCAGAGGGCATGCACAGTGAGGAGCGGTCATACCTTGGAGGTGGATAACTTTTGGGATAGAGGTGTGTTTTTGGCATTCTATTAAGATTATAATGAGCAAAGCTCAAGCAAAGTTCCTCCAAAGCAAGTGATTTGCCACCCTTGCTGGCTCAGCGCCAGACATCGTATATCTCTCTTTGGGTAGCTACTGCACAGCTTATCAGCAGCTCAACACAGGGAATATAATTGAGTTTGACCATGGTTTCCTCACGTCATTCCATCCTCTGTTACTCCTCTTTTCAGCTGCAAAGAGAGCAGATTGTGCTGCCCAGGGAACCATGGAGGAACAGAGTCTGTCTCTACAAACGATCCTGGAAGTGACAACTGTGCTTCACCCCAAGTAAGCTTCTCTAATGCTTCAGTTAGGCCCATATTTTTCTCTAAGTTCATTATTCCACTAAGTCTAAAGTATTTCCAGAAGAGATTTCCCCTTGTGGAAGAATTGTTTGTAAAACTAGGGCCTAACAGAAGTTTGGGCATTGCAGAAGCTCGCTTGGGGTGAGACACGGTTGCTGCTTCCAAGATGGCTGTTAGGCACAGATTCAGCTCCTCCACACTTGCCAGAGCAACACAATCTGCCCTACTCGCAGCTGCAAAGGGGAGTAATGGAGGATGGAGCAGAGTGAAGACCTCACAGACAAACTGTTGCATTCCCTGTGCTGGGCTGCTGATAAGCCACACAGCAGCTGTCCAATGGGAGATATACGATGAAAAGTCTGGTGCTGAGCTAGAAAAGTGGCCAGTCACTCCTTATGGATGAACTTTGCTCATAATACGCTCATTTTAATGCCAAAACACACCTCCATACAGCCTGAGCAGACTCGAGACTGAGAGTCCTCTCCCATCTTCTGGGGTGAGTGATTATTGCACATTTGTACATCAGAGCTAGCTAAAAAAAACCCACGCTGTAGTAGAGAATTTCCTATACTGACATCCAAATCCTGCTTTGTAAATGTTGTATTTGAATAATCCATACTGTTTGTGAACTCGACTACTTGTTTAGAGGGGAGGCGATTGAACCTACAGTTGACAGACTGTTCATGAATCCGATACTGCCAGAATTGAGCTTATAGTTGCTCACGCTATTTGGGAACTCACTTCACTCCTAAGAAGGCGATTGGAGCTATGGTCTTTGGACTATTTGTGAATCTGATACTGCCAGAATTGAGCTTATAGCTGCTCACGCTATTTGGGAACTCAATTCACTCCTCGGCAGGTGATTGGACCTACGGTCCATAGACCGTTTGTGAATCCAGTACTGCCAGAATTGAGCTTATAGTGGATGATGCTATTTGGGAACTCACTTCACTCCTAGGAAGGTGATTGGACCTACGGTCTACAGACTGTGAATCTGATACTAATTCGAGATCTCCTTCCTCCCCCTCCCCCCCCCAGCTTTCAAACTGCAGCATTTTCAAAGCAGATCCCTCTATGGGAGGGACCTTTTGTTGTTCTCGTCACCACAGAAACTGTGGTAAAGATGGAAAAAAGAGGAGGGACGCATGTAACTCGAGTGAAAAGTGCGGGAGAACCAGAGTCAGGGAGAGTGTATGGTGATCCTGATTCTCTAAACTAGACCTTGCAAAAGCAGAATAGGTAACCTGGTAACCTAACCTTGTGGAACAATGGATATTATGTTAAGCCTGAGTCTCATTCTCTGTAATGAGAAATTGATAAGGTCCCTCTGGAACCCCTGAAGAATGTTCTTGCTGCCGAGAAGAACCTAGACACCATTGCTTGCTGCAATTGAGTAGATGAGGGAGGCGGAGGAGACAGGGCCAGTGGGGAATGAGATGATGGGACCTCTACCACCCGAGTGATCTGATAAAATACCAATGCTGATACTCCACAAGGATAAAATCCATCCAGAAGGTCAAGGGAGAAGCCCAAGCTATGGCTTGGTTTCACAAGAAAATGGATCTCCTGTCACTAAGGGAATAATGACTCGAGTGTATCGAGTCTAGGAATGACAGCCCACTCCCATAACCCCCAGCCCTTCAATAAGAACAGGAAGAGATGTGACTGGTATCATAGGAACAGGACTGAGAGTCTTAAATAGTATAGATGTTGAAGTACTTATGAATAAACTAAGCGCAACAACAAGTGATTTGCACAAACTAGAATATCCATTACGGTCTTCTCTGTTAGCACTGGGGATAAATTAGTGGCTCTCATCTGAAATATTGCCCCAGTGGGAGAGAACTAATGAAAAGGACCACCAGCTGATCATAAAAGCCCTTGGTGTAGCCCAAAATAATATTTCTCTGGCTCTTAGTTACATCCAAGCCCAAATCTGGATGCAATCCACAGTAGCTGCAACTATAAGAGAAGGTGAAGAAGGCAGCTTACCCACTGAGATTAGAAAAGTAATTTGAGATAACGCCAAAGAATTCGAAAGGGAGTTTCAGTCTTCGTGGTATTTAATCAACTTCACTTATGATGCAATCAGCAATAAAGCTACAGCATTTGTTTTAACAATATGCAATGCATCAGTATTTACCCTATATCCAATCATAGCACTAGGATTAAATCACAATGAAACTGTTCTCTGCCCATAGGGCATAGAGTATGGGCCATGTGAAGTAAGAACAATTGGCAAACTATTGATACTGATGCATGTACTGTGCAGGAACAACAAAGTTTTATTTGTGAAAGTAATACTATGAAAGCTCAAGACTTTTGCCTGAATATCTACAAAATATCTGTCATTTTGAAATACACCCTGAGGAAAACCCTGAAACTGTACTAATATGTGTAGGAAATGGATGCATTTTTATGAAGACTCTGTGTAATTTTGTACTTCTAGATAGCATGGCTGTGAAAGTAAATAGTCGTTCAAATATTTGTGTTTGTAACTTTACAATGTGATGTGACTTTAATTACTCAGTTCCTGTCACCATGATACAGAAGAAATACATCGGGTCTTGGAAAGAGTAAAGAAAGATGGGGAAAAGCCTTGGTAGGATACCCTTATGGGATGGTTGCCAACAGCGACCAGAATTTTTAACCACATGTTACATCCAATTGTAGTTTTACTAGTTTTGCTGTTGTTGTGTCTGTTGCTTATAATTATACTATCTATGAAGGTCTGGTACATGACAAAACAAATATATTCCCTAAACAATGAACCCTTGAGTGCAGTTCATTATGCTGTACTTCAACTAGAATCGCAAATTACAAATATGAGCAAAAGAGAAAACGGAGTATTGTGATAAACAAGTTGTAATTCACGGAACAAACTGTAAAAGAACAGACATCACAAATGTTGCAAGCCATTAGTACAAGATACCACAAGAACACAGGATCAGTATAAGGCCAAAACCGCAGGAAATTGAAGCATGTGCAGAGTCTGGAGGAAAAAGAGCGGCCTTCATCCAAAAACACCAGGAGGCCTCGGGGACCCCTACCAACAAGGAGAGAGAATGCGCAGAAGAATTGCAACACACCAGAGAGAACAACTGAAACTGAGAGGTGACTTCTGAGCACCAGTGTGGAGCGGAGACTCCCTGGCTGCCCAGTGCTGTTGCTTGCTGTTTAGAATAGACAATACTGATAAATTAATTGGCTCAGAGAATTTATCATTTTATAACAGTGGCAAAAAGAGGCAGGCTTTGGGAAGGAAGAGAGAAATAGTATTCCAGAAGGTTATTCAGTAAATTTAGGTAGCAGAAGCTTTTGGGTTTCAAGCTGGAGAAATCAAGAACGAGAGAGCTTATCTACTAGACAAGTAGAAAGAGGTCTGTCATCTAGATGCAGGGCTGAGAAACTTCTGAGGAAAACCTGTTTGCCGCATGGAAGAGATGCACAATTACATGTCAGATATATCAAAACCAGATATTTATATTTATTTTCTTTTTCTGGAACCACAAATCTGTAATATTTGCCTAGCCAAGTTTTTGCTGGAGGTTGTTTGACACATGCAAAGGTAACCTCTCCAAGGTCAGATGTTTGTTTATTATTAACCTTCCAATCCAATGCCAACAGTGTTTCAAGAGTGCTTCATTTTATAAATGAATGTATAATTACATAAAGTAAAAAAATAAAAAAAGAAAACATTTCCTAATATTTTAAGTACATGACATATACACATAATTTAAATAATTGTCACCCAGATAAGAAGATTTTGTATTATTATTTCTCTAACAATTAATTCATATAATCATTAGAACCACATACCATCATTGCCACATTACACTTGGCAATTCTGACTGTCTCACATTTTAAATATGTAACTTGGCACATATGTACTTTTAGCAAGGTACACACTTTATATATTGTTAGGACAGGGCCTTTTATCAACAAAGAAACCATCAGGTATATTCTTATGTGCTATGTAGCTAATTTCCAAAGTTCTATGTGGTAATGAATGATAATTGGATGACAGAACTACAGAGAACTGAGAAGCAAGGTATGCAGCATTCCTATTCTGTTTGTTTTCTGACTGTAGCTGCATATTCAGAAGCACAAGTGTAGATTATATATACATCATCAAACTTAAAAATTGACTGAACATCCATAAAATCTTCTGCCAAGAGAAATGGCCATTAAAAAAGAGGAGAGAAAAGATATTTTGCTGAGGCAACTGGTATCAATTCAATTGTACTTATTTTCCTTGCACCCAGATGGCTCTTTAAAACTGCTGTAATGTTAGTAAATAGCCCGACTAAATGGACACTGTTCATATATATGCTGTTTTTCAAAGTAAAAAAAAGAAATTGAGGGCCAAATTCATTGGTTAACATGCATTGGTTGAAACCACATTTTTTTCTTTTTGTAAAATTAAATGTGTCAGCACAAGGTTACTTAGCTTTTTACTTAGCTTTTCAAGTAGCACAAAATGTGTAGTAAGCTGCATGCTTTCAAGGAAAATTCATATTTAATTAACAAAAAATCAATACATTAATAGAATATACTAGCTTTTTATACTGCTAAATTCTTTGTTTGGATTTTAAATTGGAAGCAAGGGAAATGGACTCTTTGGTGCTTTCTTTCTGCACTCATGAAGTGATATATGCTGTTACTGATCAGATAGTTATGGAGATTTTATGGGATTTCGTCCCCAAATCATTTTATTTGTTACTATAATAAAAGACTAATATCTAGTCTTGCTGTGAAGAGTTTGTTTGCATTTGAGAATAAAATCAATCTTCTATCTTCAGCAGAGCTTAAAAATCACTTAGCTATTATTTTAATCAGTGTATTTATTGTTTAGTCTTTATTACTATACAGAAGTTCATACATTCTAAATATTTACAGCAAATTTCAATCACACTGATTTAGTATTCAACAGGAATCATCTAGATAAGATTGCATAAACGAATAGAGAATCAGAGCAGATATGTTTTCTAGCTTGTCTTCAGCTGAAGTCCACAGGAATACCACACTAGTTTGCTAACTGCAACAAAATCCTGAAGGTTAACATACAAATCCTTAGGTCACATGGTTTATATAAAAGAATTCAGCTGCAGGGTTAGACATGCTATAGAGCTTCACAGTAGCAAACTAAATAGGACGTGCACTGAGTCACAAGAAGTGTTTTCCCACCATGTTTGCTGTTGGGCTATTTCTGGCTGATGAACACTATTTCAGACCAGTTTATGAGCTAACTAACTGACATTTAGTGTGAATAAAGTTCTTCTGTTTTGGAGGGGATAATTTTGATTACACAGCTATGAACCTACTACTTGTCCTTAGGGGAAAATAAATGTTCTTGACTAGCTTTATTTACAGAATGTTTTAGTCAAGATCATTCCATTTCAAATGAAATATTGCTGAGTTTGTGTAATCTTGACCAATTACCTAGAAAGGAGATGAACAGAAGAATCATAATCAAAGGAGTCTAGAGAGCTATTCGCCTGACCACATGTATTAGCCCAGTTTAGGTGAGATGAGTAATTCTCTAGACTCCATTGACCATATTGATTAGATTTTCATAGACTATAATGAGACTTTATTATATAAATACCTACCTATGACTAATCACCTAAATTTTTAAATCTGAATTGGAAGCTGAATCCAACTCAAAGGTCCATTTATAGTTGAAATGTAAAGATGTCTTTCATTACACATTTCATCCTGTAGTAAGCTGAGCGTTTAAGGTAGAATGATTTGCCCCACTACTTTTTACCAAAATTGTTTTTCACTTCTTGATTTCCAGATTTCAAGGTGAAAAATGTGTCATATGATGAGGAACACTGAGGCAGAATCAGGTCAGGGCTATGCTTGTATGTATGCCTAAAGTGCTTAATCTTGAGTTCCAGCTTAGGTGATTCACTGAGTCTAGCAATTTCCCAGCTAGTCTCTGACTAGGTAAGACAAGAAGCTGGTTTGCCCCTAACTGACTGAACTTTTAGGTGAATTTGAAAGCAAGTAATTAAATGAATTTCTAGCTGGTCAAAGAGCAGAACAACTTGCTAAATGATACCAGAGCTACTAAGGCAGGCAGTTTGAGAAGTCCTGAAATGCCCCTCAATCAGATCTTACTGTCACCAATTAATATACACAATTTATAGGCTTAAATGTGTCGATTAATTTCCTAAGAAAGGCATTCTTCCAGAGATTTCCTGCTGGAAACAAAAGAATTGACCAAATTGTATGTAGAGAATATAATTTGAAATAAATAGACATTCCTCCTGCACATACAGGAGAGGTCAAGAATAGTCTTCTGCACACAGTTAGATAGAATGTGTTTGAGACCATCAGTAGCAATGAGTCATTTGTGTGCTGGAGTAGTCACATGGGTCCAGGGGCCAGCTGGATTGTAATAGCTCCCTGGAAGATCACTTTGGTGAGTCTTCTCATTAGAGCTAAAAAATGCCTTTGCAAGGATCCTTCCAACAAAGGCTTCCATTGTCATTCAAAGGACAAGCAATGATTCCATTCAAGGCTTTGGATTCCACCTATGCAACTTCACCCTATGCAAAAGATCCCAATAAATTATTATTTTTTAGTTGGCATCCGGTGAGTGTCTAAGAAGCCAGACCTAGTTTATCTATTTTTTTTAATGTGCTGAGATCTTAAAATATGTATTAAACATGTTTACAAAGGTAACAAATAATGAAGAGTTATTTTTCTCTTCTGAACATTATCTGCTTTGAACATAGTAATATATCATTACCTAATAATGTGTAAAAATAAGGACTAAATAGTTTGGTTAAGACATTCAAAATAATACATTTAGAAATGTGCATGAAGACCTACAGCAAACAGTATAATCTCTTTTGTTAAAGTGTATGCAAAGCTAATACAGACTTTTGAAAAAAAATATATATTCTCTCTAGGATGAAAGTAAGTCATAGGAACTAATAGAAAGCTAACTTATCTTTTTTTTTTCCTTAAACAATCTAAAAGACAAAATAAACTCAGCCAAAATACAGTTGGCTAACTCTCAAGTTATATATTTAGAAAAATAAGATTACATTTTTAAATAAATTTAGAAAAGTTGGCTGTGAATTTGAAAAGACAAATCAGCCATGCCATTTAGTCAGACATCACAAGGATGTTCAGGAAGATTTTGGAGCTTAGCATATGGCAATTTGTTTGTTAAGCTATAAATATAATGATTCACTTAACAGATGAGAGAGCATCTTTCTAGAGCATCTTAAACTATGAAAGCAATTAAGCACATACAAATGGATAAAAGTGCATGTAGCATAGCAAGTCTAAATGAACATAGGCCTGACTGACATAGTGAGACATTTTGAACTCTTAAAGCCTCTTGGTTACTGGAAGAACTGCTTTATGTGTCCCCCAAAGAAATTCTAATGTCTTACAGAGTCTACTCTCTACTACTAAAAATAGTTTGCTGATGAAGCAAATAAAAAGCAAAAAAGTACAAACAAAAATAAGTGTGTATTTTTAAAAAGGAGTAATTACATGAAAATAACACCTTTCTTAATATGTTTAGTAATTTGTATTGCAGGTTTGTATGCTAAGATTTTTCAGACACACAATTCAGTATATCTGTGTCCTTGTATCCCTGTAGCAATTCTTAAAAATTCTGCATTTTGATCTCCTTCTTTCTTTCATGGAAAGCAATAGCAAAATCAAGAGTGATATCCCAAATGACCATGTTATAACAAATAGGTGCATTGAAGATTAGTTTATAGATTAATCTAAATTAATCTATAGATTAATTTAGTTTCATAGATTCACAAGGATGCCAGCAATTCAATTCTTGGCATATTTAAAATTTTACTTTTCTGTTTGAGATAAAAGTTTATTTGAACTATATAATAGAGAAAAAAATTCTTTAAAATTTTAAAATTTGTGAGGGACATCATAGTAATTCAATTGAACAAAGTACTAAACTGTTTCTGACTGCTCTTTTTTTCTATTTTGAAGTTATGACAAAAAGTGAGCATCTTTACATTATATTACAGTAGCAAGTTAAAAAGAATTCTAAATCTTAGCAGTTTTGCTACAAAAAATGAAAGATTGTTTTATCTAAATCAGAAGGCACAGTTATTTTAAGTTGAAAATAATAAAAAAATAAAATACAACTCTTTTTCTTCTGCATATGTTGTCCTGATTCTTTGTACAATTTTCGTAACCAGTTACTTTCCTAAATATTCAGCAACTTGAATCCTCTGTTGTGCAACTCTAAGATGATCAACAAAGAAAGTCATTAGCCCTGTCTGTATTCAATTCATTATGTTGTCTTTTAGATATATAATAGCAAATAATTTTTTTGTCTCAATTTATAAATACAAAACAGTAAGACTCAATATAAGCTATATAGCTGACCTTATACACACACAAGAACTACTATTTAATTTTAAGTAGCAGTAACCCTATTTTAGCAAAGTGATTTTCTAGCTCCCAGAAACATATAGCTTTATTGCTTTTAAAGAGTGAGTAACTGAAGGCTTTAGATACTGAGGTCAAAGACTACCTTTATTGTGAGAGTGTTGAGACAGGGCAAGTCTCTGTGCTCCACTGCCAATATATTTCAACACTGAATGCAAATAAATAATCCAAATAATCCAGTGAGTTTCTAGGCTTTGTCCTGTCTCTTCTGAGAGCTAACAAGAGTGCCAGTTAACATCGCCAGGGTGGAAAGCTCAAAAACTATAAATGAGACTGAAATATCCTATATAAATAAAAAATAGAATTTAATTTAATATTAAAAAATAAATTTAATTTACCTGGCTATAAGTAAACCGTAATGAAACTGTCTTCTGATTTATACTTGACTTATTTGTTGAGAAAAAGTCAACAAATGTTTCAGAAATCTTTGAGGCAGCACTTGCCACGTAACGTTTGTTTGTTTGCTTTCTAGTATCTTATTGTCAGAATTCTTGCTGGTGCTTTTATGTAAATACATAAAATTATTTACTCCTGGTAGCTGAAAATGCAAAGTCATATGCAAAGAGCAAAAGTCATTCTAACTTATTAACATGTGGGAAAAAGAAAAAAAAAACACATTATATGTCTCAAAGTGATAATCCAAAGACTTTAAGAAATGAAGGAAACCTTAATTTGAGAGATAAAATGAAATACTACACTGTGATGTGTGATAATTTCAGCCTCTAATCCTTACGCTTACTATGTAAACTTACTTGTGGGAGAAAAGAAGAATCTTTTCTTTTTTTTACTTAGTGAAAGAAAAGAAGAATCTCACTCAGCTGATCACTTATTTGGTTACCTCACATAAAGATAAATTCATATTCCTAGTATGCAGACAACATAACCACCTAAGCAGTTTTCACTTATTTGGGGAAAATGTCTTTTATGTTGGACTTTCATTCCTACGTATTATATGAATTTAACACCTATTAAAAAACTTCCTTATGTCCTAACACTAGCTGTAACGTGCAATTCAAAATGAACAGAAATGTGATGAATTAAATATTCATTGACGATCTACAAGGCAAATATATACTCTCTTTTTTTTATACATACTATTTGTAATAGATTGTATTTTCATATAGAAATTAATTCTTTTCTGTTTTGTGCTTTGTGTGGTAATTTACTGATGTGAGGGAGCTTCCAGAGTCAAAGACAGTCTCATAGAGAATAAGTCAATGCTCCGTTTATTGCAGATTCCAGCACACTTTTATACAGTAAGCCATATGCCGCACCCCACGACCAATCATGATTTTACACATTGTCCTCTCGCCTCTGTCTTGCCACTATCTCCGAGGCTGGTATCCAATCCTTCATATGTTTACCTATAAGGTTCTGGATACAATACCTTTTATGCCTAAAAACAAGTATGCGACAGCTACTGTCCAATCAGCTTCATGGTCACGTAGCAGCCAGACAGCTGCCTTTGTTTTTGATCCGCTGAGGTAGCAAGTACACTGTTGGCCTTGAAACTGGTTATCACTAACAAGGCATCCTGCCTGCTACTAGGCACTGTACGGCCAGCAATATACGGCTGCCCTTGGAGTGGGCCCCAACAATTTACTGCTATGCAATTGGAACAAAAATGTTTCAAAAGGAACATATCACTTTTTTTCTTGACATCCTTGACAATCCTACATCCTTGGCAGTGCACTACATCATGCTTAACCAGCTTAACCAGGAATTAAGCATAATTCCACATTGTTGTGATTCAGTCCACATCTGTAGACCTCATAAGAACTGAAGTATTATGAAATTTATGAACATTCTATCAGTTTCACAGATATTTTATTGTATGTGATTTAGGAAAATATATATTTTTTAACTTATGGGTTAAATCATTGAGACTCAACTTTAGAATTACTTATTTGCCTTGTAATAAAAAGAGTGTGAGCATGCTTAACCTTGTAAGAGCCCGCCCTATTTTTTCATATTAGAATTCACAAAAAACATGAGTGATTATATGTGTGATATGTGCATGAACAATTGAAATGGTACATCTTGTCAAAATTACTATTAAGCACTGGTACAAGTTTAGAATTTGAAATTATTTATCCATTATAAAATTCTGTAATATATCAGCTCACTATATGAAAATATTTGTATCTGCAGGATGAGCACAGATATTGAAATAACTCTCTTCAGACTCATTTATTTTGGAATATGACGATTTCCTTACTCAATGGATTATGATAAATGACATGTTTTTCCACTATTTTTTTTTCTTATTTCTCTTCCACTGGATCTTCTCCTATGGTTACCATCAGCTTTGAAAAGGTGATTAAGAAAAAGACTTACAAAATTATTTGACTGCTCAAAAATAGATATTTTTAGTAATATCCTTAATAGTCAAATTGCACTGACTGAAGTTGGAAAGGTATGTTTCTGTTATGACAGAATTACAATTAGCTATTATAATTACCTATTGCTACAAAATTTATAGTTAATATATATCTTTTGGCAAAATGATGCCAAAGATGGCATCAAACTTATTTGTAAATGTGTTTATATTGAGAAGTGAGGTCTCTGCATTTAGCAAACACAAACATACTTTTATTAGGGCACACTAACAACATAAAGGACTATTAAGAAGCATCTAATTTTGAACCAAAATAACGTTTTCAGGCATTAATGTTTTGTTAAAAAATAGTATTTTAAAATAAATTAACTGCATTCATTAAAATGTTCATTTTTTAAAAATTCTTTAACACACAATTTTATATCATCCAGTCAAAACTACATAACCAAGAAATTATACAATAATTGTATATTTTAATCATGTTTTTAATTTTGAGCAAAAATAGTATTCTGTCATTACCTCAATCTAAGGAAAAGATTGAGAAGAAAATCTTCTCAATGATGGCAACCAATGTTACCATCAGAACATTCGTAACATCAAAAGAAAAGATAGCAACCAATATTACGAATCTTCTTTTGCAAAAAGAACCACATTTTAATATTCTTACTGTCAAGCAATAGTTAAGTACTGAAAAGTGACATACTGCAACAAGGCTCAGTTTACTGTGATACAGATGTACTGTGGCCCATGGGAGACAATGGCCCTTTGTGTGGGGGGATGGAAGTCAGGGCAGGTGCAGAGGACAATGATACACAAGAACAGAAATAAGTATATGTAAATACATATATATATAAATGTGTCTATGTGTATAGAGAGAACATCTATAAATTAAATATATTATTAATATCTTTAAATATAACTAGTGAGACCTTGGGACTTGATCTTGTTGCCTGCGCATAGAGGCCCAATGCCCCTTGATATCATCTACAGTGGCTCAGATTGTTTTCAATTGCCTCTGCAGAAGAATGTGCAGATTCTTTTTTCTTATGTGCTTCACACAGAGACTTTAAATATCCAAAGGCAACCTACAGAATCCAAACATTTACACAGGTCTAACAGAATGAATAATCTTTGGGAAATGCTCTTGCTCAGAATTCTCCATGTATGACCCTGGGCATCCTCAGTTACAGGATGGGGTAGAAAATATCCAGTTCTTGAATTCATTTGGCACATAATAATTGGCTGTTGCCATTGCTGCGGCTCCCAACCTGCCCATCTGGAAAGCTCTTGGCATTCTTACAACTTTGACAGTGTCTGACATGCTATTTACAGCCAAGATGCATTTTTTAAGCTAACAGCCAAGCTGCTTCTTTATCCAATAAGTATCCAATACCTGGTGTTCATATACTGTTGTCATCCAGGCCTAACCCATGCAAACTGTAACAGGCATCTGGTCCACATATGTTTACATGAATTTAGATACTTAAATTTAGATGTCTCTAACCAGAAGCTCAGTGCAACATCCATAAAATGGCATTTGCTCCATAAGGAATGAGGCCTCACAAGTTTTAGATGTTGCAGTATTGCGAATGCACGAGGCCCATTCTTATTCATTTGCACTCATTTGCGCTCATTCTTACTCAGTTGCACTCTGGACCAAAATCCAGGTCATACTTGGGTAGCAATAAAACATGTGGCTCATCAGTCTCTCAGGACCCTAAGGATACTAAAATGGGACTAACTGTCCTGAACAGCCTCAGTTGGGTCCTCCCTCACAAACTGCACAGGGCCTCTGAGTCTGCGCAAGGCCAAACTTAAAAGGTCAAACTGGTTAAGATCAAACTGGGGCCTTTACTCCCTCTCTGAGCTGTTGCAAGGAAGTACTGTCACTTTGTATCAGGTGACAATCAGTAAAGAAGAAAGAGGTGGGTGGAGTAAAGAATAATTGCTAAATAATCATGTTGTTTAATTATTTTGAAAATAATTTTAACTGACTAGAGCAGATCCTGGACCCTAGTTTTTCCTGCCATATATTTCAAACATTGCTTAGATGCTGTCATGCAGAACTATTTCTGTGCATCAATTACATATAATTTACAATCTCAATCCTACTCAGTGCTGAAGTATTGTATAACCCTGTGCTTGTCCTCTGTATAGGGGCAAAATTTACTTCATATGTTTAAAGAAATATTAAATTCTGGTGACACAATGGGAATTAATTCTACATCAAGGATCTTGATGAAGACAATATCAAATGAAGAAAGATTTTTTCATTGTGGCAATGACCCTTGACACTGCAGCATAATCCACTGTAGCTTTCAATAGAAACAAACTATGCTACCATTGGCAACAGAACAAGCAATTACTGTTTTCTTTTACTCGATTGAGCTGTGTTCTGCAATTTATTCTTCAGTAGTGATTGTTTTTGAAGGGGGAATTATAATCTCAAAGCTGATGTAGGATATGCTGTCTTTCAAGGACAGCAATTTTATCACCTCAGCACACTTTAACTATAAACTATCCATGCTCGCTTCAGATCTTCATCATTTTGTGAAGATATCTTGCATAGTATATCATCATAAAATCTTCATCATCATAAAATAGAAGTTCATAAGAAGGTATCCATTTAGCTCTTAAATTTAACATCAAAACTAGATGCTATTTTACAAGTGCTTTTGTGCTACAGGAAGAAATTTTCTCTTTCCTTGAGAGGCATATTAATTCTTATGTCTTTCACTACAGTAATTACCCACTTCAAATCTACCTCTGAGATAAATTTCTATCATTTATGCTTCTCATCTGTGAACATATGCCTATGTTCAATAATAAGCATAGGCTAAGCTTCAGAAGAAGTAACTTCAGAAGTAACTGCTGTAAAAATGTAATTTATTTGTTTAAATGTTAAAATGTTTTGCAGAAATTAAAGTTACACAAACTATTCACCTTGCAACAGGGAACAGTGAAAAATTGAAAACATCCTATGGATCTACAATTCTAATGGATTAAGCATAATCACACTCGAACAAT
This sequence comes from Nothura maculosa, assembly GCA_032353885.1. NCBI lineage: Eukaryota > Metazoa > Chordata > Aves > Tinamiformes > Tinamidae > Nothura > Nothura maculosa. The sequence continues at coordinate 706,813 of JAUBOD010000139.1, forward strand.
CTTCAGGAAAATGTACTTTAAAGGAACTTCATTCATAAGACCACTTTGGATGACATTGCAATTATTTAATAGGACCTGGGAGTGGGCTGCACTATGACAAGCATCTTTAAGTTGAGGGTATATTGTTTAAGTGCATAGCACAATTCTTAATGTCAACACCATCTGGAAAGATCTTAGAAGTCAGGCAGTGATAATAATTTCAATGTGTCTTTCTTTCCTTTGATGCCTGCGTTATATATACCTGCACAGGATAACAGACTGAAAAGTATTAAAAAAAAAAAAAAAAAAGGTGAGAAGAACTGGTTTTAGGGTATAAGATAGAAGAGGCAACATGAACCCAGAGTCATCGCATAAGAAGTGTGCAGACAGGGTAACACAGTTCTCCACAAGGAAGGGAATAGAAGAACAGATAAGAACTGTTTTAACATCATTTACTGTGGTTAAAAGCATCCCACCAAACTGAAAATGCTGCTTAGCAACAGCAGGTCTTCCCTCATCTTTGGAGGAGAAAGTGTGCTGCATTTTCAGTTGCCATTCATCATGTGCTGCTCCAGCAGTTAGCTGAGTACCATATGTGAAGTATTATCTTTTACTTTGTAATTGGTGTGGAAGAATTGTTTGAAAAACTAGGGCCTAACAGAAGTTTCAGCATTTCAGAATCTTGCTTGGCGTGAGACACAGTTGCCACTTCCAGGATGGCTGGTACGCACGGACTCAGCTCCTCCATAGTTGCCTGGGCAACACAATCTGCCCTCCTCACAGCTGCAAAGGGGAGTAACGGAGGATGGAGCGAAGTGAAGACCCCATGGACAAACTCTGTTGCACTCCCTGTGCTGGGCCGCTGATAAGCCACACAGCAGCTGTCCAATGGGAGACATACGATGAAAAATCTGATGCTGAGCTAGCAAAGTGGCAAATCACTCCTTTCGGATGAACTTTGCTTGAACTTTGCTCATTATACGCTCATTTTAATGCCAAAACACAGCTCCATCCCAAAAGTTACCTGCCTCCGAGGTACGACCAACCCTCACTGAGCATGCACTCTACATTTTCAATTGACTGTACCTTTAAATGAGAGTAAGAAACTTTTTCACCAATCAATAACAATATTAAGTATGACTCTAGGCACTCAAGCTCCACCTGAATGTAAAGAAAAGTATAAAAGGTGAACTAAGGATGAAGAACTTGGCGGGGGAAGATTCCATCGTAACTTGTGGGTCAGTCGACAGGCTGATCCCCCTTCCCTCCCCTTGGGATGGGACGTTGCGTGAGGAGACTAAGAACTGAGAGACGAAGACGGCATCGTAACTCTTGGATCAGTTGATTGGCTGATCCACCTTCCCTCTCCTCGGACTGGAACATCGCCTGAGGAGACTCGAGACTGAGAGCCCTCTCCCATCTTCTGGGGTGAGTGATGATCGCACATTTGTACATCAGAGCTAGCTAAAAAAAACCCACGCTGTAGTAGAGAATTTCCTATACTGACATCCAAATCCTGCTTTGTAAATGTTGTATTTGAATAATCCATACTGTTTGTGAACTCGACTACTTGTTTAGAGGGGAGGCGATTGAACCTACAGTTGACAGACTGTTCATGAATCCGATACTGCCAGAATTGAGCTTATAGTTGCTCACGCTATTTGGGAACTCACTTCACTCCTAAGAAGGTGATTGGACCTACGGTCCACGGACCATTTGTGAATCCAATACTGCCAGAATTGAGCTTATAGTGGATGATGCTATTTGGGAACTCAGTTCGCTCCTAGGAAGGCAATCCGACCTACAGTCTATAGACTGTTTGTGAATCCAATACTAATTTGATATCTTCTTCCCCCTTCCACTACCACTATGGCTTTCAAACTGCAACATTTTTCCCACAACAGTTGGGTTAAATAATTCAGAGTTTTAAAGTGCTGTGTATGTGTTCTGCTTGAGGCTTTCTACATGATAAGGGATTGAGGAAACAACATTGAATCAGAGTAAGCTTGAATGTAAAAATGTTTTTTATGGCTTTCAAACTGCACAACTGTGTGTTCTTTGCAAGTAGTTGTGTCTTAAATTGTCCAAAGGCAAATGCTCCTTCAGAAAGTCAAGTACCACCTCTAAATATAGATTTCTCTGTGACTTGTAGAAAAAAAAATATTTTATAGCTTATCTCACAAGTTGTATACGAGGTAAAAGGTATAACTTAAAGTTGCTCTTTGATCTTTAAAGCCAACATCATTGAAGAGTCACTGAAAATAAATGGGTCAATCTTTCCAAGTCACTTAAGAATTTCTGGGAACAAAATAGTCAAATGCTAGAACATAAAAAATAAAATAAAATAAATGCAGATCTAATTCAAGGTAAGATTAATTCTTGTTTTCCTCATCCTTCAAAACTTAAAGATCGTGATGGGTTTTGGTTTTGGACAGACTTAAATTAATGTCCACTGGTTGTACATGAAGCTGTCTACACTTGTCTGCAATGATGCAAATTTTTATAGATACTTCAAATATGCTTTTTTTGCATATGCCTTAAATAGTTTAATAAAAAAGTAGAAAACACGGTAGATATAGATAGTTTATGAAGAGTGATAGCAGTGACTAAATACTAACATGTTTCTTAAAACAATTCATAAACACCAAATATGATTGCAAAAATCATTTTGCAGTTAATTTTTTTAATGATACTTATAAATATCTAAACTATTTTATTTGCTCAGAGAACACAAAATGGAAATGACATAAGATTCTATTTCTAACTATGAGATACATTTGTCAATAATGTGCTTAGCAGGAAAGTACCAAGTGCAGCTGAGACACTGTTTTAACCCATAATTACACAAAAGATTCCATCCAATATTCTCTGTATTATAAGCATATACTTAGTTATGCAGTATCCATTACAAACTTTTTTATACATTTAAAAGTTTTCTAGGGAGCTGAGATTTTACAGGAAATATATATGTAAATATATATATATATTTCAGAAATCATTTACTGCTTAAAAACATTTTGGAGCAAGATAATAGAACTTGGAATATAAACTGAGAGATGCTCCAAGAAGTGAAAGTGTCACTCCCTACTGTAGCTAATTGTGCAGCCCTGTAATGCAGTATTGTCTTTGCAAGTAATAATGCTTGAAATTTGCACTGAGTTTGGAAGACTTGAGTCTTGGCAAACTTGCTCTATATGAATTTGTCTTGATACGACTGCTGTTTTGTTTTCACTTGGTTTATCTGTTACTTTTTCATTTTTTCTTTTTTTTCTGATCAGGTATTTGAGGCTACTTTTTTTGCTTATCCGTCTATCATAAAACCATATGCTCATACAAAGAGTACAACTCTCTGTAGAATGAGATATTTAAGACTTTAACACAATGAGTGTTGGCTCAGACCATGTACCCACATATTCACAATCACCTATTTCCATCCTTGCTTACTGTCCCTTCTATCTCTCTGTGGAGTTTCCTGAGCCAGGTCTGAAATGAAATTTCCAGTCAAAAGCAGAACCGAGGTTCTGAAAGACTAAGAAGTTAAAAAAAAATAGCTTCAAGTCATTTCTTGACTTGAACATTAAGAACCTTAAGAAAAATGTTTTCCTGCCAAATGGGGTATACTAATTACCTGGCCATTCTCATTTTTATTATTAGCATTATTCTACTTTATATATCATCTCACTGCAGAAAACTGAATCAGTTCCAAGGATTTGGTTAGTGTCATAACTGCTTTCTGACTGAGTGGCAATTAATAACCTTAGGAATATTACTGGAACACTAGCTAGCTCTAAAATATATATATAAATATTTAACTTGCATGAAATTTTACATAAATATATATTTTTAGGGACTGTGGCATGAACTTTTCAAATTTTGAAAATATTTTATACTTCAAAGGATTACCATTGTGCAAAAAAAAAATTTGAAAACATTTATTCAGTAAGTATGCATCCCCCACTTCCTCTCTACCTGATCATTTTACAAATGTAAATGATATTTGAAATACAAGAGATGGTTAGAAAAGTTAATTCAGAATGACCAATGATTATAAGCCATAAATGTGCCCTTATCACAAAGAAGGTGGCCAGGGCTGTTCTGGGTACATTAGAAAGAACACTGCTGAAAGGTGAAGGGAGATGATCCTCTGCCTCTACTCAGCCATGATGAGACTGCATCTCACCAAGGACTGCTGAGTGCAGTGTTGGGCTACCCAGTACAAGACAAGTACAAGTTTGAGAAGATCTACATATCTCTGGGCAGCAGTCATTCTGTCTGGCTGAGGACATGTTGAAATTTTTCATATGAAATTCTTTTAAACCCGTGAATGTTCAAGTATTTCCCATAACAAGGTGCTGGCATAAGCCACAGAAGCTTTCACATTCCAGATGAAGATTTGGATTATAAATATTTTCACCTTTTGTGGAATTGACTTTGAGAGGTCAATCTTCTTAGCTCTGTAAAGGAAACTGTGATGTACAGATTCTGGCAAAGAGTATTACTAGAACACTCATGCAGGGACTCTTACAGGTTTTGGTTTGGAAAACATCCTTTAAGAATATCTATAAATTTGGCAAGATAGTGCTAATGGTATAGAATGTCTATATATTTGACCTATATGTTAGATACGAGTTGTTCTGAGCTGACTGCATAGCATGATCAGGCCTACAGGCTGTATCTAAAGTATATGATGTAGGAGAGCTCTCTGGTTCTTGCCATGCTCTATCTGATTTCCAGAGTGATTTCCAGTCATTCACCAGTTTCTCCCTACTGTCAAGGTATGGCACACACCGCAGCACATTCCTTAATGAATACTACCTAAGCATGATAATGATGATGACTGTTGTTATTACTGCTGTTGCTCTTATCATTTTTATAACTGGCTACTTTTTTTTTCTCTTTCAGAACTCTGTAAAATAGAGCTGGGATACGATCACTTGCCCATCTTATTCTGGTGACAAAGTGGCTTTTCTGTTTAGAATTAATGGTACAGTAGAGATCTGATTCTAACTTGGTACTTTGAGATTACAGAAATACTAAAAATAGGCGCTAGAATTTAGTTGAAAGCTATTCAGAAATACTAGTTGAAAGTATCTGGGATTTATTTGATTAGGTACTATAAAATAAAGAATTTGCATTATCTTAGAGCTAGAGTATGAATTTTGTTTGTATTAAAAATAGCAATTCTTTCAAAGAATTGGAAAGAAATTTTTGTAGATGAGTTTTACCATTCTTTCTTTACACTAAGGCAATGTAGCTTGAAGAATCACTGCCTTCTGCCTAAGGTTGATTTAGAAATCACCATGGAATCTATATATAATGCAGACAAAGGTTTTCAAAATGCTGGTGACAAAATCCAGCACCGATCTTTGCAAGACAATCATCTGTTGAGAATACTGTTATATATACAGCTGCTAAAAATAACTGTCATCTAAATCTTTTTAATTAAATACAAATATTTTCATAAAACTCTTGGAAAATAAGTAATTAGCTACCAGAGAAGCAGGCACTACTACTCTATTTTGTAATGGAAGTGTTTTTGTAATTAAAATGTCATGACTGTATTGACAGTTTTAGCTAACTTGATGTTGTATCCAAGCCTTACAAGGTCAACATTAACACAGGATATTATGCTTATGTGGTCATATTGTTTGAATAACCATGCCTCAGAATTGGCTAAATCAGTCAATATTTATTAGGTAATTTCAACAAAAAAGCTTGCAAATTCACTTTAGGTTCACAAGTTTAAATGTCAAGAGCAGGAATAAACACTTCCACCATAGCTATCTTCACTTGAGAAAATTTCTAAATAATTCCTTCACAGTGTTTTAATATAAATGATTATTATTTATATTATTATTATATTATTAACTGTTAACTATCCTTGTCTGTGGTCAAAAAGTATTGACAGAGACTTTTTTTTAACTTATGCCAAGCTATTTGTCATCTTCTATGTTGCCGAATTTTTGTTTTTGTTTTTTTTAATTTTTTCAGTCAGTGACTAATGTATCTTATATATTAGATTTCTGTATATAAATCAATGTACTTGATATTGAAACATTATTCCATAATAAATATATTCAAAGGAAACTGAATTGACCTTGATTTTCTTGCAACATAAATTAAAGGAAAAAAGAAAAGTTATTTCTAGGTTCACTTCCACTTCAAAATAAATACTGTTATAGGCTAATATTCCTAACATTATTAATTTTATACTTTTTGTTTATGTCTTGTAGGTTAAACTATTAATTAGAAACTTAAAAGAAGAGAATTGATATACAAGAAATAAAGTAGAACCCTTCGATCTCACAGCATTGAGAACTTGCAGTTCCTTGACTCACATGCTACTTATAAAGCCCAAAACAAAACAAAAAAAAAATCAGTATTCTCACACTCTCTGTGTATGACTTCAAAACCGTTAACCATCAAATTGAGAAAAGTTCTTCAAAATATGAAGGGAAATTGCTCATAAGTTAACAGCGAGGTCTTAGTCAACTAAAATGTTTGAGCAGGAGGGACTAGATTGTTGATGGAATTCTAAATATACAAATAATATTTAAATATAAAAACAACCCAAACCCCTTTCAGACGTTATAATATAGACAAACTCTCTTTATTGAAGATAATCTGATATTTCTAAAAACTTCAAGCAAACAAGTACAGATTGAACATTCATTTTCTGCTCTGTGTTTTTAGCACAGCTGGGATGTGTTCCATGTAGACAGATCAGCTGCATCTTTTCCTATGTAGAAATCTGGTGACAAATACGTGGTTTCTTGATACTCTCAAATATGTCCATGCTGATCTATCAATTGAATTCACACTTGAATACTAAAAAGCTAGGTCCAAAAGAAGTCTACAGGAAGAACTGGGAACTATGGAAACCAAGGAACAAAATTAGCACAAATTAAAACAAAATGGAAAGACATAATCTATTAGAGCATTTTAAAAGACCAATGAATTAAGAAGCCTATGGTAGACCTACCTATTAAAGATATTTCCTATTTTTCTTATTGAAATTATTTCCTTTCATATAAAATATTTAATAAATCATGTAGGAAAAAAAAAGACTGCTAAGTTATCTCCTTTCTCAGATGATTAATTGCTATTAGTTTATATGAGAATCCAATGAATATTTACTGCAAGTGAAATGGACAAAATAGAGACTCTCCAGAATTAAACTATATGGACTATAAACCAGGGATGTTATCTCTCCCTATCCCTCCCTCTATCCATCCTCATCTGCATTATTATAATTCAAATAGGTTCAACGTGGGAAAATAGAAAGAAAAAAAAAAGTTGAAAAGAAACTTGAGAGAGAATTTTAATGTAGTTTAATGTAGCACTCCAGCTGTCAAAGGAAATTTATACTCCAAGACCATGACTCTGTGCAAAAACTGGTGCTACTTATTATTGTACACTATGACCAAGATACAAGAAACAATGTGAGAATACGACAGATACAATGTATTAAATAGCTTTCAATGTAATCCATTAAAATTAAACCTAGATGGCCAAAATGCAAAGTCCATCTGTTTAAAGGACACAACCTAATTCTGGTTTCTTTTTCTTACATGTAAGCATCTCCATAATTTGAAATGTCCTAATCTCTTTTGGCCCTAGCCTACTGCTACCTCTTTTTTTTATTCCCTGTTATAGCCATACATTGTTAGATTAATCCTAATCTTTTTATTTTGCCAGTTTGAGTACTTTTTCTTGGTTTTTTTTCCTCCCTAAACAGAACTTCTAATAATTTCCTTTTTCAATCAACCTTTTCTTTTCTTTATAAAATTTACTATCAGTTTTTTTTTTTTTTAGTTTAGTGTTATTGGCTATTTTTTAAAAAATTATGCTATTGAGCACTGGGATTTCTGTAGAAATACAAAAATTTAAATCAAGTGACTGTAGATTTCAGGTAGAACTCCATAGTCTCCAGTGTACACATCCTGGATACACTGGATACAAATATACAATCTCTTGAAAGTGCTGGTCTAAACATATAATGACTGTTTGATAACACATTGACTTTTAGTGAAATTGGTGAACAGTAGCAGCCAGGTTCCTTTTAGCTCTCCGGGATCACTAGTAATTCCTTTCAATATTGTGTTGGAAACATGGAGAAAAATGAGTATTTTAAGATAGAAAGCTTAGAGCATTATAATTTTATTAAGAATAGTTAGTTTGTCCTTCTAATTACATGTGAAACAAATAAATTTGATCATAGTCAATACTAGGTTTAGCTGAAATTATTTGCAAGAATAATGCCTGACATACTTGTAATATGTTTCCTTCAGTAAGTTTAGTAGAAAGGAAAAACGATTTTGAATAACTCACGGGGAACTTGGAGGCTTTCTAATCGATCTTTAATAATAAAATTTTCAAGTGTAGAAGGAATGTTATTCTACGTTCTCTCCCTTGCAACCTGACAAAACCCATACAACACAAAGAAGGTTTCTAAAAGTAATAGCATGAGAAGTATCTGCAAAACATACTGTAAATGGCAAACTCCGTTTATGGGAACAAATGGCATTTTTATAGTCACACAGTCTTAGTTCTACTCAACATGCAATCCTTCTAATATATAAAAACCTGCAAAAATGTCTGAGAATATATATTAAAGTAGCTTTAACATTTTATAGAATTATAAATGTTAAAGTGGCATTGTTACATTTGATGAGAATTATTTGCTTTTGTATGACAATGACTGCATAAGAATTAAATAACTTGGAAAAGGTATGCAAAGGGGTTATTTGTGAACCCTCATACAGTGCATGAGCTATCAGAGTGGAGTAGATTTGGAGATGTATTGTGGGAAGGTACCCTGGAGGACGATAAAACAGCTAAAAAGCTAGGAAAGTTATGGCGGGTGGTGCATAATGTACTCTTACAATATC
>JAUBOD010000139.1:715782-732396 GCA_032353885.1 Nothura maculosa
TCTCCCAGCGTGCTTGTCTCCCGTCGCTTCCAACAAATGTTAATATTTGTAATACTGACCAACTAAAAGCCAAAGTTTTTTAATGAGGCTATTTGTTTTAAAAACTGTAATTAAGATATAACTGAAATATTTCATTAAAATCCTAATAAGCAAATCATTCAGTGTTCTTAGGCAATTGTATAACTGACAACTCTCTAGATAGTCAGTTTAGAGAATAAGATGGTTGCAAAGATCCATAGCTCACCTAAATTAAATAATGTCTATCTCATTTGTGTGCCCTCTGCCAATCCTATGCATTCTTAATTCAAAAGAAGCAAAAGAAGAGGAGAATAGTGTAATCTGAAAGGACATAGTCAAGGACTCTGTGTCACCCTTTTGCTGGGGAAGAGTTTTGATTACCTGATTACTTTGTTATTTACTGTATGTGACTACTTCCAGTAATGTCATTATTCATTATTGTTGGGAACAGCAGGTATAAATAAAAATTTTTAGGAGAGCCTAAGCATCAGCAAAATTATAGGCAAGTAGTAGGTGATGATTGTCATATCAGAAAAAAGTGTTTCTAAAAATTTATGAGGTTACATTTAGACACTCACAGAATTTCATTTTTGCCTTCTGGCCAAAAATTTCTGATTTGGTTACCTTTTAGGCTTTTAGGCTTTTAAATCCATACTAATATTATTACCCTAAAGGGCCTGCAATTATCGATCATTTGTTTAGATATAAACAGTTATTCCACCTACTGCGGAGTTTGAAGTTCAGTCTAAATGTGACTGATTGTGTGATAAGTGCTAAAATAGCTAAAATAACTTTTTTAAATCTAAACTTTTTAAAAATAACTTTTTTAAAATAACTTTTTTAAAACTGGAACACCTTAGTTAAGGCGTATAAGAACAAATAAGAGTTCAAGATTTTCAAAGATAGAAGAAACTTCTGACTGATTACAGTGTTGTCTATCTTGAGATGCATCAATAATATGTGTTTTGGGGATTATTTGCTTTTCTGAAACAGCAAATACTGAAAAGCTGTAAAGATTACTCATCTCAAAATCTTAAGCTAGAAATGCAGTTATTCTAGCAATACAGGTTTTGTTCATAGCACACAGCTCTAAAAATGTAAAGAATTCTTCTGCTGGACGTTTTCTAAATCTACATAATTAAATTTTTCGATTCAAACACCTTACTTATTGTTGTACCCTAAGGTACAGATTGTTGCATTGTTGTACACTAAAGTACAGATGCTGAACAGTATTTAGGTGTCTAAATTACCAGAAAAAATTAACCTTTAAGTTCAACATAATTTTAAGCAAGTTATTTGTAAATTTTAGAATATAATTTACTAGTTTTATATAGTTATTTTATCTTTTTTTTACATAGAAAAATTGAGAAAGAGATATGGAAATTTGTTGGCCTCAGAGATCCTTAAAGTTCCATATTCTTGCAGAACATTGCTAATAGTCACAGAAAAAAATATTATTATTTTAATGAATTATGAAAATATTTTGCTGTTAAAATTTTAGTTCTATATTTAATTAAATAGTGTCTAAAAATATACAGTTCTAGTGATATCAATGGGAAGTTTGATATTACTTCAAAAACAACTGGAGTTTCTCTACAATAAAATAGTAATATCCCATTTAAGTAAATTTCAATGTCAGTTTATTATATTTTCAACTAAAGTTATCAGCACCATCTGAAAAGTATGTCAAGTGTTGATACCTAACAAGACTAGCAATAGATGCATTTTGTACAGAAAAAAAAAATGTCTCCTTAGTGTGTGTTATTTTATACTGAAATTGGATTGTTTCAAAAGATCAGACCACAAGGAAGCTAAACATTTTGGCTCATCTCTTTTATGCTTTAGTATCATTTCTGTGCATTGCATTTGATTTCTTACTGTGAGCCAAATTGCTCTTGTGTGAAGTACAAGCACTCACATTTTCCCTTCATCTAGCCCGGGACAGCTCAGCTGCTGATCCTGCACAAAGGAATTGTTCCTGTCTGCTCCTTTATAGGCACACAAGCCCCAGAGAAAGGCTGAGAGGGGAATGGGGCGATATTAAATAATGAGCTAGTTTGAGTATAGATGCCAAGCACTAACACTCAGGGATGCAGCAACTTTCTCATCTTCTGCAAGCCTTATAGCCTAATCTGGTGGCTAAAAGCATGCAGTGGAGTAGCAAAAGGCAAATCCTGCAACATGCATCAATCCTACATTTACAAGTCAGGATATAAAAAACATTAGTTTGCTTTGAACATAGCTAATGAGCATGTAAATTCTCTTTAACACCGTGACACAATGCATAAGCATTTTTTTGGCAGGAGCGGGAGGAAGAGCAGTGTGATGACTGAAGCAGAAATGTCGAAGATGTACATAGCTGCATATATGAGACAAGCAAGAAACAAAAAGCTGCCAGACAGCAGGTGAGGTGAGTGCAAAGGGTCATAATAGGCAGAATAATCTGACAACTACTCAAGAAAAATGACTGGAAAAACTGAAAGCAAGATAAACACTGATGAGACCCATCATTTTTGGAGGGGAAGCAATAGAATTAAAGAATTGACAATGCAAGGAAGTCCAGTTTCCCTCGCTAAAGTCTGACCACTTTGTCTTCTGCAAGTAAAACACCCCCAGGACTGTTTCCATTACTGCTGACTATATGGTATATACATACATATACATATGCATATACCTAATTATTATATATATGTGTGTGTGTATATATATATATATATACACATATGTTCAGAGAAGCTATTGCATTTGAAAACTGTCAGATTGTTTGCTAGCAGTTAAAATACAACTTTAGTTCCTCATTCTCTCACGAAAAGGGAGAATACATTAAAGGGGGAGTGGGGTGGAAAATACATGACTGCCTCCTCTTTTTTCCATCTTCTGCCAATATTCTGCCAATGGACCATCTCAGCTCCTCACTGAAAGATCTACTGCTTTATTTAAAGTATCTATACTTAGAACTTACATTTAAAATTGCTGTATTTATGATTATCACTTTTATATATTTGGAATGTCCCTGCCATTTTCCTCTCACTGATTCTAAGAGTGAAAAAGCTTCTTTTAATTTCACCTGAAGCTCAAAGTTATCAGATAATGGGACTATATAGGGATCAAATACTTGAAGACACTTTCTAACAGAGATGTGACCAATTAAATTAACTGATATTTATATTCTACCTCCTATATGTTCTTGGTTATCAACAGTTTTCTCTAATGTCTCCCAATATTCATTTTTCTTCTTGTCAGACTTTTGTGCTGTATCAGATGTGAATAGCTTGTTTGATAAATAGCTATAAATCCACAGATCTCTACTGTACTTTCACTATAGTACTTTTAATTATTAAAAATTAATTTAAATTAATTTTTAGCACAAATTCATTTCTAAAATTACTCTCATATTTGTGATTGGTTGTGGAACTCATATCAAGGCTATTAGAATCTGAGTTCCAAAGAGAGGCAGGAATATTTGTGCTTACCCTGACATTTAGCCTGGAAAGTGGAAACTGGGTCAATTAATTAAGAGCAGCAAGGGTCATGCCCTGGTGAACCACAGAGGACATAACAGTGAAGGAGTGATCAGAAAATATAATCTGCCAATTTCCTTCTGCTTGCTGTTAAAAAAAAAAAAAAAAGCAAGGTACTAGCTATAAATAAGATGCAAAACACCTAAAAACATTTTTTACAAAGTAGTGTCCCATGTGACTTCGTGAAAGATCTGCCATGAAACTTTTACTTCAAATTATCACTCAGCTGTAAAAAAAATAATTTCAAGTGGGAGCTCTCTGACTGCCAAAGAGCCAAAGACTCTCAGGTAGATCCAGATTTTTTGCCAGTTCAGAATTACCTCACTACCACTGCCTAACTGTAAATCTCTGTAAAGCCAGTGGAACTGGCTGCTTGCCTGCATGAAGTCCCAGTGAGGAATTTGTGCTCATAAATCCAAATGTTCTCTCTCTCAATTTGCTGGTGTTAGCACTTTCATCCTATTTTCAGTAAAAAGTTTCACACTCACCCATATTCTTCTGTATGTAAGCAACCACCACTCTTAAACTTCTACCCACTGACTCATCAGACAAAGAAGCTTAACATTTTGAAGATGTCTGCTATTGTGAATTTTTGGTAGTTTCCTAAGTACTTCTTCCAAATTGATTGGACTACAAAAGGAAACTATCACTGAGGAATGACTGAAGTTTTGCATGCTTTTGTTATTGCTGTTGCTGTTGTTTGTTTTAATGACTAATTATCACAGAATTTGAGATAATGCTGTTTCATATGTGAAATGACAATACCATTGGTCTATACTTGTATGCTACTGGTTCTAGCCTTCTCTTAAAATTAATGGAGAGAAATGGAAAACTGTAGGTCATGATTCATTTCATTCGAAGACAGATATCTAAAATAACTGAGATAACTTTCATCCCTAAATGATTTATTTCATTTCACTGATTGTAAATGGATATGAGTACTGTTTTCTATAGTGTGTGTGTGCAATTAATCCAAGGCAGGTATGACTGTCTACTTGATGTCTGCTGATGCCCCCAGGCCTTTCCAGGCAGGAAATTTCAGTCTAAAAGCTGGCTACTGCAGATTGCTAAAAGGCTATTTTAAGTCCAGTTCATTTATGTAAATAGATCAGCTTAGAACTTGACATATTTTACTGGAATTTATAAACCAATGAGAATATTTATGCGTCATTCAACTTGTACTTTCTGTGTCCATTAATTTTATTGAATCAAATTCTTTATGAAAAAGATATTTATTTATCCTATTGTTGCTTCCTAAACATTATGATTGAGATCACTTTATGTTTTATTTGCTGAATAAAGTCTTGATAGATTTGCTACCAAAAAATCAAGTATGTATATTTTTTTTACTCTGCATCATTTTCTCCTGAAAGCTCATTCATATATTATATGTTTAGTGTTTTCTGAGTAATTGTAGCCCAAGTCAGAGATATCAGAATTTCTTTTTATTTAAAGTTGTACAAAGACAACGTGAATAAGGTATTTTATATAGGCATTCAATATCTAAAATATAAGAATGGTGTGAATTTTAAAGCTCTGTTCTTTTAAAGTAGGATAAATCATATTTCACAATACTGATTAGACACAGGAAAATACATGCACAGGTACACTGTTTTTTTCTGTCCCCTTAATCTTTATGTCAGCTACAAAAAGATAGTTACTTTGAAAAGTTGCATGAATGCAAATTGAATTCTGATTGACTGATCAACTGTACATCTGTAGGGCTCAGCATGACACTTGCAGGTAAAGATTTTGTTTTGAGCGATAAATTATTTTAACATGTTGAGTGTTTTAGCAACTAGCAAGTTATTTTGTCTCTCTGTCACTGCAATAGCTACATTCACAGAAAACATTTATAAGGGATAAAACAGGGCATGTTATTTTTTAATAAGAGAATGAGAAAAAAGTAATAAAAATAATTGGTTAATAGTAACCAAATATTAGCAGTGGATTTAATAATATTCCTCACAAGAATTCCTGATAGTTATCTTTGTTTTGCTTTACTATTTGGCTTCCAATTACCTATCTGTAACAGCTTGCAGCAATGGCAGTACCAAAAGAGTGAAGTTTCTTCTTTTCCTCCATGTAGGGTAAGGTCCATGTAAATGATATATCTTGTTTCCACAGGCCGAACAAAAAAATATAGACATACTGAAGCAAATGCAGGTGTAGAGAGTGTTGTTTTAGAGGCAAGTTGCTCTGTGTACTGTGTAGTACTCAATGTGTTTCTTACATTCTGCCCTTAGAATTCTAAAGATGCCTTAGTTAAAAAGGTCTTTCTCTCCTACAGAATGCACACTTTATTTACCTCTTCTATCTCCCCTGACTTGCCAGCATCCTCCAGCTACATAAGAACTAGCCAAGTCTTAACTCTGTGAGCAAGATGTCCAAAGCGCATCCTCATCATGACAGATAGCCCTCTCTCAAAGGATCTGCTTCCTCATCTGCTTTCATTTATGATGTACCTGTGGGGAGTATTATTTCTATATATGTGTAAAGTGTATGAAGATATCCTGATGGTGAAAAATATTCTTACAGTTCTTCAGTCTTAAAGTTTAATTACAGGAAAATTTTATTCTGATATAAGAATATTTTGTGTATACATTCCTACCTCTGTCAATGTAGTTTTTTCCTTGTCTATTTGTTAGATCATTTTTCCTTGCAATTTATTGTGAAGAAAGATGGAAAGGAAAAAGGATGTTATCAAATCTCATAGTTAAGCTTTGGGGGATTTTGATAATATAAAAAAAAAAAAAACCAAAAAATCCTGTTTTAACATCTTCCTTTCTATATTAAAAACAATTCCAAACCATGGCAAAACATAGTTTCAGGCTTTATTACTAATCTTTGCCATTCAAGTTTTTCTGTGTCCTTCCATCCTCTCGCTTTGGACTGCATCACTGATTAAAATGTAATGTCTTTTCTTTCTTCTTTGTAAAAGGCATAAGAATTTATGTTATATATTTTAAGACACTACTTCACTATATTAAAAATAGAAATGTTAAACTTTTTTAATTCTCAAGATAGAGATGGAAGTGGAGCTCAATTATTACTCATTACTTTTGCTTTTTAACGTAAGGATTAAAATGAAAAATAATCAATTTATATTAACTCCATGCTAAACTTGTTACAATATTGTTCTATTGTTTCACTATGAAAACATTCTTAGTTAGAAGACAGAAGATAAGTGAGAGGTCAAAAACATCTATTTTAGCAAAAGTTCAAAGTAACAAATGCTTAAATGCACTTTGTGTCTTGATTATGCATGCTATTATACATAGTACTCTTTTACATTACTATTAAAATATTATTAGAGTAATTTATGACAGTATAAAATCATTTAGTTTGGACATTAAGCATTTGGATTTACAAGGCAGTACAAAAGTCAATTACTTAGAAAGTCATATTCTGCTTTTAACTCTTAAAAGAAAACATCTAAACTTACTATTTTTGTTCATATTATTTTAATGTTTGTTTTCAATTTCTTCTTAAACCAGCAAAGCAATAGCTTTTCACAGTAAACAGGGGTCAAGTGGTAGATATATACATATAATTTAGATCACTTTACAAGAAATTCACAAACTAGTTGGGTCTACATTTTATGCAAAAAAAAAATAAAAAAACTCTGTAAAATTAAAAAAAATCTTCTATCAGTTGAATAATTGCAAGGAAGTGCAGATTTTCTCAGTTCCATGTAAAATAATTGCCTTTCCTGCATTTGATGTCAATGCATCTTCTGGAGCAAAACAGTTTTCTCATTCGAGCAATAATGAATGTTTTACGTTTCCAAGACATTTGAAAAAAAAATCTTAAACTTCCTATAATATGAAAACAACCTTTTTTCAGAAAAAAATGTAGTTATTACTTTAAACAGGAAAAGAAAAAAGAATGCATGACAGGCACATAACTAAACAACTGGTATCACTTTATTTGATTCATAGAAATAGTTTCAGGAACAGAGACATGATAGTTCAGGCAATGGATGGGGGAAGCATGCTAATGCCCTTTTAGTATCTTCCCATTAAAAATGTTTTTAAAAATGTTTCTTCTCTTTTCTCTGTCCTTCCAAGTCACATGAAAATAGTTTTTTTTTTTCTTTTTCATCTGTTTGAACAAATTATGGAAATGTGAAAATGTGACGTCCAAAGACGTAGCACAGGAGGAACAGCATTTTTTTTTTCTATTTTTGTATGACATTAAAATATAGTAAATCCAAAGTCACTTTTAACACAACATGTTTCTATGTTTTTATTTGTGGAACTATCATCTTAATGCTTCGTCTCTATGAGTACAACCTAGATTAAAGTAGTTATGAAGAAAGATGGATGAGGGCTGGACGGGGCTTCTTTTAGAGCATTGTTACAAAATGAGGAAAAAAGAGATGCATTTTGGATCAGATTTTTCCTTCATCTTCTCCTTTAAAGAAAATAATATATTTTTTTGTTTTATTTCCCTTCCAGTATTGACATCTTTAAACCATAATATTATTGCTACTGCATTGCGAGTGTAGCAAGAATCTCTGCCTTCTTTTTTATATAAATATATTTTAAAGAAGGTGAGTAAAGTTTCTGTTAGGAACATCACTGACAAAAATGTAGAATAACTGTTTATCTGACCAATGATTGACACTGAAGTGAGCTATGTGGCCAGCCTATCAGGAATAAAGTACAAACATTCAGGAATATATCAGATTTCAGCAATTGTGTAGAGCCAGCTACATATCAGTTCAGAGAACCATACATGACAAACTCATGTATAAAATATTTAATGTAAAAACTAAAATAGTAACAGCAAACAGATTACAATTCTTCCCTTGTACTAGTGGTCCCAGGTAAACCTTGAATTGCCAGAAGTAAAAGCTACAAATAATATATTTTTCCTTTATATATGTGGAGAAGGATCAAGCAACGGATGAATCTCCATATCTCCTCCTGCAAGCTGCTCTTGCTAGACTCTCCTCACAACCACTTGCATAGCCACAAAATACAAATATATTAAATAAAAGTGGAGAAAAGGATATGCAATCATATAATCACATAAGCACATAAACATGACCTAGCTGCTAAATTAGGTAATGTTAGGGAATGATCTCTGGTCTTGATACTTAGCAGAATATCCTTTCTTTGTGTATGCTGTTAAACCTGCTTACCATCCAGAACAGACTACTTTTAAAATTAATATGGGAAATATGCCCTAGCCAATGTTTATTCCCTCTCTACCATTCCTGGAAAGTGTCTGGGAGAGTGCTGGTTTTCCTGGTCCAATTGTCTGCCAGGGACAGGTAAAATAATTGGGTCCTTTAAAACAAGCAGTACATTTTAATGCTCAGGAATAGCCCCTCTAACTACCTAGTTTAGTAGTATAAGTGTAATTAATGTGAAGTCCACAGCTCCTATCTACCAGAAAGAAAGATTGCTAAAACCACTGCCAGACTGAACTATACAATATTCCTCTCTTTAAAGTTTAGATCAGTGAAGCCATTACTTTTGACTAGACTTCTAAAACGTAAAGAAGTTTATATAAACAAAATTACCTCCAAGTTCTAGGCACTGTTTTAGTGTCTATGGAATTAATGAGTATGGTATGAACTAGAGTAGAAACAATATCTTCATCACCCTTCAAATTTAGAAGTATTTTATTACTTTTCTAAGATTATCCTTTATATTTTTTAATCTTTCTTGAGTTGCTAGGAATAAAGTAACCATCTACTTTCTCCCAATCATCTGCTTAATGCCTAGTAACATACCTATATGCTTGGAGAACTTGTGTATGAAAAATACACTGCAAATATTATTTTCAAAGAAAAAAGTGTGATGTTTAAGGACTTATCATATTATTCCTTACTTATTCTGTGGGAGCAGATTGTTCATTTGCACACAGAGAAAGAGATATTATGTAGATTGTCTTTGAGCTCTTGTTCCCAGCTCCTCTTTTTACCTTGGCAGCAGAGTTTCTGAAATTTCTTTGTAGATTGTGAGGGATCATGCAGGAATTGAAATGGTGATGCCAATCATATTCTTTGCATGCTCTTTTCCTCAGGCCAAATGGTTGAACAAGCTTTAGATAATGTACAGTAAACAAAGCCTCAAAAAAAAAACCCCAAAACCCTGAAATTAAAGAAATAGCTGCATCTCAAACCAATTGTATGTTATGGGTTTAGAGGATTTCAAAGTACTATACAGAATATTTTCACCTAGTGCACATGAACTAGGCATTGTATAAATCATGCATAGCTTTCCCTCTTTTCCCAGTAGCATTTCATGCAAATATCTTTGCAAGAGTCACTCTCTTGGCCTAGCAGAGCTCTAGCTAGGTGTGAAGTGGAGATGCACTTTTCTCTCAGTTCCTTCATCCTTTGCCAAGTGTTGTGACTGCAGTATGATAAAGCAGGAGACTGAGTGAAAGACTGAGTTCAATTAGGTTTAGTAGTGACAGGTGTGGGAAAGATGTAAGAAAGATAAATAGGTGTTTTTTTACAAAGAGTACTGAATGCTAAAAGAGACCATTCTTTTCAAACATAAAACCTTGTTTCTGTTGTAGAGGGCAAGCAGACTTCATTAACTTCACAAATAAAAACTCCTGGCAAAGATAATACCACAAAGCCAGGCTGTATTTAAGAGCTCAGCAGGGACTATTTGACCCACTGAAAGACTAAAACCAAGAAAGAAACACTGCACTACTATATTAGTAGCCTATATTACTGAAAAAAGTAATACAAGGGATATTTTCACTCAAAATAACCTTAAGAGAGCTATGTCTGACTTTAAATCTGTCTACTAGTATGGAGACAGTTTATCTTTGCTTACTGCTTGCTAAACAGACATATTCTACCTGACCAGTGAAGATATTTGAGAAACCAGAGCATCCTTGGAGCACCAACATAAACTATAGAAATAAAATGAATTATAGTAAAACTTACAGTTCTTTTAAATGCCTTATAATTCTCTACAAACTTTGTCTGCAATATGTGGAGTTAAAATTGACTTTTTTTTTTCTAAACAAGAATGTGATAATATTATGAGTGAATATTATGAGAGATTACAACAAATATTATAATATCACCAAATGAATGATAATATCAATACCACTGTAAATTGTATGAGAATAAGAATGACGTGAAGATGCCAGAAGAGGCTGGGGATTTTCAAACAAATGCTTATCTCAAGAATTGCTCATCTTTGATGGAACAGTTTAATGATTATAGTTAATAGCTATGATTATAGTCCAGTTTAGTTGAAGGGCTAGGACTACTGTTAGGGTGTGGGCTGGGAGAAAGAGAATGACAACTGCTACTCATGCATTCGGGTTGAAATGGAAATGCCAAATGTAACTGAGCAACAGGAGAGACAGTCTGCTAGGGGTTTGGCTGCCTAGGCTAAGGGCCAACTTCAGGGTAGTGCAGTGAAGGTTGCTCTTCCTCCCACTGATGGCCCTGGGGAGAGCTCTTACAAAAAGCTCTGCAGGATTACCTCACCAAGGACTGACCCTTCTTCCTGTGAAGTGGCTTTAAGATGTGGTTTTGTGCTTGGCCCTCAGCTATTTCCACACTTTCCAGAGGGAGAATGGCCTTGCAATGGTATTGGCCAGCTCTCCCAGCACCCTTGTTTGCTGCCTTGCTCTTCCCTTTGTTGCTCTTCCCTTCTTTAATCTCCTGCACACTATCTTTCTGTATATGGGCTCTGCAATGAGTTCCCTGCTTAATCAAGCTGGTCTCCTAATGCACCTATTTAGTTACTTACATGTCATATGGACCATTCTTATTTTTGGTAGATGTTACCCATCAGGATCTTGAACTCTACTGTTTCACATATTCCTTGCGGACAAGGCTATCATTGCTTATTGTGTCTCCAAGCAGGCCTTAATGAACTTCAGATTAATTATGCATCACTCTGGTTGCACCATCCATGACCTGTTTTATGATGAGCTAATTAAACATACATGAATTAATTATAACCCAGAAAATTTCCCAAGTAAGAATTTATATCCTTACATTTCAGTACACATCAGCCTTCAGAAAGGGGCATCAGAAAAGAAATTCTCAGAAAGGGAATGAATTATCTGTTGCAAGTGTCTAAAGGAACTAAAACTAAAGCAAGGGGGAAAAAAAGTGTCTCCAATTCCCATGTGTTTAACACTTACCTTTGAAGTACTTTCTTTAAACTGTTATGGTACTCTGAAAATGGGTTTCTAATTCTAGAAGAAGAAAATACCCATAGTACTGCATTTATAGCACTAAAGTTGTATCCATTTAAACAGTATTAAAAAACTAAAGATCAAGAAAGATCAAAAGAAGAGCAAAAGGGTCTCTTTCAAATTTATGTTTCTTGACATATGTTTTCTGCATAAAATGTTCTTGCTGTTGTATTGACCTTTTTATCTATGTTTGAAAATCTAGCCTAAAGGTTTTATATTTCCTTCTGTGCACAGCTGGAATCTACTGGGAATTAAGCATACACATCAAGAAGGAAAACTACAATACTACAATATTAAACTGCAATTCTATGTTTCAGTGTCTGAAAAAGTCTGCTTTCTCCAAGTACAAAGATTTGTGATATTACATTAGTAATCATAATTTTCAGATGGATACTGCAACGTTTGCTATATTTTGCTGCTGAGTGGAGAACAGAGCTACAGAATGAAATAAGTAAGACTATCAAATGCTATATGTTTCTTTTTCTACATGTAGAAAAACATTTAAAAATGCAAAAGCCTTAGCTGGTAGATTTCCATAGCACCCATTGTTTATCCAGGTGTCTTTTATTCTGTTTTGTGCAAGCATACAGATTATTTCTAAATGAAGTATTTTGTTGTAGTTGGCTTGCACAATTATGGAATTACAATCAAAGAAAGAAAGAAAAATGATTGACAATGAATACAAATCATTATTCTGCTGAGAACTTGTTTTGACATATCAATGTAGACCATCAGTGTTACAGTGGCATTGATTACAATTTTCTTCTTTTGCATCACATCAAAAATTCCTTGTAAAGCAACCTGTAACATGTTTTCTGGCAGATCTCAACTGTTTTCATAATATTGCTCACTTCTTCTCCAAATAATATGGACTATCTACTTCTGTTTGAGTTGCTTGCAATGGTTGACTGCAAAGAAAAGTAACTTCAGGAAAGAGTTTGTATATTTGCCTTTAAAACCATCTACTAATTTATTTATGACTCTAGAGTAAAATGAAAAATAATACATAATACAGCAGGTATTGTTGTTGATACTAATTTAATACCTCTATTAATATTGGCTAAGGGCCTGACATGGCTGCTGATTTGCCTGCTTTTTGCCTTCTTCTAATCTTATGGTAAAACAGCAGTCAGGTAAAATATTGACTTTTTCTATCTTTATTGATAAGACTCTTGTATTTTGTTTTATAAGAAGGCATATATTTTCTACTTATATAGGCATATTCCCCAGAGAAGTTTATAATTACTCCTTTGCTTCAGGACTACACAGGTAACAAAGCTGACATATTTAATTGACTATAAAAGAATACTGATGATAATTTGCCCTTACACTGTCTGCATAATAATAACCTGAAAGATGACAAATAAAAATATGCTGTTCCCATGTCTTGAGTTCTGGCCATGAAGAAATTTTTTGGATAGCACTAGAGGTAAAATAAGCCAGGATTCCATAGCTCTGCATAGTATGACTATATCAACAATTAAGATAAATTCTCCTGTAAAAAAATAGTCTTAGAACAGGGACCAGTGCCTCAGATGACTGCTATAGCCTTTGCTGTCCAATTCGTTTTCTTGCTATACCAGGAATCAGCTGCTGCAGAAGATATGATATGTTCTTTCTCCTAGACTATTTATTGACAACTAATAAAGTTATTGGAAACAGGAAAATGTGGATTTGATTGTTACAAGGCCAAAATAGAATTTGATCCACCCTCTCATTTACTTGAGATAGTTGTTTTAACTTCTTAGATTTTAACTTTAAAAGAGAACAGGTGCCTATATGTAGGTATAAAGAGAAAAAAAAGTGTGTTTTATATGTTATTTTAAATAATATTTGCTACCATTGACTGTCTCATTTTTGAGTTCTGGTTCAGAGGTAGGGGAGTTACCCTTCTTGCAACTCTGTGATCCATCCATCTGTACTCCAAATTCAAGAAACAGTTCAGAAATATCAATATGCTTATGATTTCTTGCTGGATATTTTAAGCAATGTCCTGCCTTTTGGTTTGTTCTTTCTTCAAGATATATATGGTTGCAATATTCATTAGAATTTCCAGAGAGTAATATCTATTGCTACTCATTTTGCCTTTTTTAATGTGATCTTTTTACACATGCTTTCTTCAGATGAGCCAAAAAAATCAATTAGTTAATTGCTATATTCTTATAGAGTTGAAGAGATAGTTCTAAGAATATTACAGTGTGAATTATGTTCTCTGTGAGTCCCATTCTTAGAAAAATGAGGATGGAGAAATGAGAGAAACTTGCTTTTTTTTATAACTCAGGCTGTTATACCTTCAGATTGAGTAAAATGAGATATATGGGAATAATTATTGGAAATAGAAATGAAAGATTCTACATCGATAAAAATAAAATTGAAATCAATACAATAATTACATTTAGGTTTCCTATGACAAACGGCCTGATGCACAAAATAAAAGTGTTATCCTCTATGTTCTTTTTACTTTAGAGTTGAGGAGCTACTTTTAGCTTCTTTTTATCAAATTATATTTTATAAGTCCTAGCATATTATAGCTGAGTCTCAATGTTCCCCTTAAACATGTAATTCTCTTAATATTTATTAATCTCTTTAAGGAACTGGATAAGCATGCATTTATGTTTCAGTGAAATATGAAGCTTATCACTTAAATATAAGGCGTATTTGTGCCTCAGATGGCCTAGAATGTGATCAAGCAGGAATAACAGACTTATGTTATGTTATTATTAGCTTTTAATATACAGATAAAATTTAGAAAGAAGAGGAAATCTTGTTTTTACAGAAACACACACATCATACTAAGGGCCATTGTTCCTCTTGCTGGAAAGGACAAGGTCTGTGAGGGCACTACCCCTACCCAATAGTGGTGCTTCCAGAGCAAACAGCAGCTCCTGCCATACCAGGAATATGCATTTAAACACAAAGATGTTGCTACAAAAACCTAAGAAGAGCAACACTGGCCAAAGTGTTTTTTTCCTTAAATTTAGTCCAGCCAGGTCATCCAAAATAAGGACATGGAGAGAGGAAGGAGAACAAACAAATGGAGGGAAGAAAAGCTGGTCTGTCATGAGAAGGAGCCAAGACTTGAGGCTTGTTGTGAACTGCTGTATTTAGGAATCTTTTGGAACTTCATCAGCTAATTTCTTTCCAGTTAGCTTTATGAAGATGCACCCTACCATGCATCCTCGTTTTCCAGTCATCCAGAAGCAGTGAACACAACAGTGAAGACAACAGTAAAGGTAACAGTGAAGCACACAGTGAAGACATGGCAAAGTGTGAAAAAACAGGTGTAATGTGCTTTGCTTCTTAGGGAGCTGAGATGTGATTTTCTTCTTAGAGGACACATCATTATTCTAGATATGTTGATCTCCACTGTCTGTAAGGTATCTTTCATCTTTTTCTCTCCTGTGATATTTATATCCAGATTAGCCTACTTTCTATTTTATTTGAGATAGAGAGCAAGCCTAGCTTCTATTTAATCTATTTTTTTTTGCTTTTAAATTTCTACCCTGATTTGACACCTGATTTAGGTGACTACAAATCAACCCTCAAAAATCAAAATAATCTCATTCAATTAATCTGGTTATATAACAGAATTGAGACTCCATGTCATCATACCTATTTCTTGGAAGTATAAGACATTTCATGGACTTAAAATGCTATATTGCTTCTTTCCTTTAAAAAAAAAGTCAAATTATCTTTAAAATTTCTTTTTTGCTTTCTAGAGTATTAGTGTTTAAATTATCTTGATATTATTTTATATTATTCCTGTTTGAAAGCCCTCTTTGTTAGGTATCAGATGTTTTATTCTTCTTTAAGACCTTTTTTGGAGCAGTAGCACCTTAGAGATCCTTCTTACCTTCTTGTGATACACAAGCAACAATACAATCATGAAGCCTATGCTTCAAAAATTATACATATGGAAAGAGGAGAAAGCCTTTAACTTCTCTCTCCTTTAGATAGGTTTTCTTTTTCCCTTGCAGTTATCTTGAAAAGTGCACTTTCAAAAGTAAATTTGAGAGTCTTATATTTCGTTTGTTTCTGTTCATGAGAACAAAAGCTATGGGATAGCTTTAATGCTCTCTTCAAAAACTACATTGATTCTTAAATTGGTTTCTAGCCATCAAGTCAAAAGTCTTTTGGATTTGAAATATACGTAGAAAAGAAGCTTTCCTGAAAGTCATGTGAGTGATGTAAGAGACTTCATACAAAAGAATAAAATGTAAGAAAGTGCTCTCCCTCTGAGCTTTCGTAGTCTCATTTCTCTCATTCAACAATAAGTGTTTCTACTACTACAATAATAAATTGTCGTGTTTTGGTGTGTTCACTAACTAAGCAAAGAAATTAAGTTCTTGTGGCTGTTGTAGCAAAAATATGTTCTGCTTAGGAGTTTGCATATGATGAGTCATATGTATCAAAATATCTATTCTAGATGTGTACCTAATTTACATAAAGAATTAGTAGTTTATTTGTGCATCCTGAACAAAGACTTAATTAACCCTTATCTTCTGATGTTTGCATAATGTATCAGGTCTTATCTAGCTTTATAAAACTGTCCAGCATTTTTATTTTATGCTTTGATGTTACAAAAAAAAAATGAAGAACACAGATAGAAAATTTTAATTTTATATTGCATTCCTTGAAATCCAGATTCTTTAAATTCCATCTTTACAGATGGATTTTGAAGAGCTGAAAAAATCTGTCTGAGAAGAAAATTTTGGAGATATCTTTCAAAGTAAGGCAAGCATGCTGACCACGGGAACTTATCTTTTAATCCTTTTAAATGTGTAAAGTGTGAAAAAATATATATTGTATCATAGAATCATAGAATCATAGAATCATAGAATGTGTAAGGTTGGAAGGGACCTTAGAGGTCATCTAGTCCAAC
>JAUBOD010000139.1:752305-772082 GCA_032353885.1 Nothura maculosa
AGGACTCCCAGGTCTCTCTCTTCAGAGCTGCTCTCCAGCAGGTCAACCCCTAATCGGTACTGGTGCCTGGGGTTATTTCTCCCCAGGTGCAGGACCCTGCACTTGTCCTTGTTGAACCTCATGAGGTTCCTCTTTGCCCAACTCTCCAATCTGGCCAGATCCCCCTGGATGGCAGCACTGCCCTCTGGAGTGTCGGCCACTCCACTCAGCTTGCTATCATCTGCAAAAGTGCTTAGGGTGCACTCTGTGCCCTCATCCAGGTCATTGATGAACAAATTGAACAGCACTGGGCCCAGTACTCACCCCTGGTGTACACCACTGGCCACAGGCCTCCAACTGGACTTGGTCCCATTTATTACCACCCTCTGAGCTCTGCCATCCAGACAGTTCTCAATCCACCTCATTGTCCACCTGTCCAGACCCCACTTCCAAAGCTTTGCTCTGAGTATATTATGGGAGATGATGTTGAGAGTCAAGGTAGGTCGATGTAGAGAGATCTGTGTGTCCCTGTGATGAACGGGGAAATAATATATAGGATTAGACTTCTGGTACTGGAAAACTGCAACCTCCACATGAAAGTGAAAGTAGTACTTAAGGAAAAGGACATGGAGGTTGGATTTCAGCTTAGAGTATGACACTAAATGAAAAGGACAATTTTGAGTTAGAGCCCACAGGAGTGCGGCAATGAAGTTATAGATGGAAAAGGAGGATGGACAAAAATTTCCTCTCCTATTTAAATCGTGTTCTCAATTTAGACAAAATTGGTTGAATATGTCATTATGATTCCTTTTTTTTTTTTTTTTGGCAATTCTCATATATATGTGTCCTGAAAATTAGGAAAACAGATATTGTTAATAATTTATTCCTTCATTCCTTAGTAACCAAATGTGTTGAGGAAGATTTTGATAAAGGTTTGGGGGTCTTTTTCTTTTTCAGAATGATTTTTAAGCTGTTATTTGATTAGAGGAGAAAAAAAAAGTTTTTTTTTCATAAATAATGATCATTAAAATGTCTCTATAACTTGACTTTGTCATTGTTCTGTCTCTCTCTCTTACACACAGAAAGAAAAAAAAGATATATTATCCCTTTTTGAAAAGGTTCCTGATATTCAGCATATTTTCATAGAAAAGTTCTATTTTTTTAGTGTATTTTTATATCAGTGTATATAAAGACCTCTAATTCACTGCAATGGAAAATGAATATTATTCCTATGATCCAATACATGCGTTTTTTTTTTTTTTGTTTTACTTATTATTTGAATAAGATCTCATTAGGCAGCAATCTTACTAAAACAGTTCCTATTTAAAATATAAAGAGCTTATTTATTGGATATATATCTTTCTTTTAGAACTTTGGACTTATGCTTTCCTTAGCCATATAGAAGTTCTTACAACTTCCTTTTCAAAAAGATTGAACTCTCTCCTTTCAGGAAGGCAAGATTTTACACTTCTGTCGATCAAAATTCCAGTTTTTGTGAACAAAAACGAAGTAGTCTATTTTCCTATTGTTTTCACTAGAAGCATTGTGTGCCTTTTAGCTTTCTAGTTTGGTACTTCAGCACCCTTTTGACATCTTATTCTCTGCAAAAATTTCATCATTGTAGCTTCATTGAGAAAAAAAAAAAAGGAGGAAAATCAAGGCAATCACTACTTGGAGATGTCCAAGTAGTCTCAAGCTACATGGCTAACTCACAGTTATGATAACTGTGTGCTCAATAAGACAAGCTCCAGGCTCCGTGATTTGGAAAATATATCTTGGTGTGCTGTGCAGATGTGAAGGAAATATGTCCATTAGGTGCTCTGTAGACAAGATTATTGTGCCTGATGTAACTGTCCAGAATATCGATGAATGCACTTCAATTCATCCTCTTCGTAAACTACTTTGCTGTGTTGACTTTTACAGCCCCAAAGGACAGCCACACTCCAGTAAACTGATGTTAGATATTGGTTCAGCTGTATCAATTCTGCCAGAACATATTTACTAGCTAAGAGAACCTAAATTACATTTGGAAGCTTATTTGAAGAAAGCAATTCTTGTGCTTCATTGCCCTAGCTTAATGCACTGTTGACTCACTACACTTGTCTATCCATATAATTCCCCAGAGAAGCCTATATTTAGCAGCCACCAACAAAACTATAAAAAAAAAATCACCAAAAGATTTCTGTTACTATTGAAGGTGTTGTTCATGTGACAGAAATGAAAATAATAGCATTTTTTATGATTTGAATTAGACAACTTTTTTTGCAAAAGTATGTTATAATGGGAAAGAATACAGAATTCTAAAGGAAAAAAAATCTCTTTATCTTTTCACATATGTTCATTCTGCTTCAATAATAAAAAATAAATCTAAGTTTGTCAGGTAGCCTATCACCTCCATTTTGAAGAAGCTGCACTTTTTTGTTGTTTTTTTGGGACATTTACACATATTGGTTGATTTAGAAAATGATTTCTACATATAGAATTTTTGAAGTGCTAGGACTAATAAAATGCCATTTTTTTTGTCGTATAGAATGTGCTTTTTGTTTCGATAACAACCATTAACCATCTATGACTCTTCTTTCACTGGTTAGTGGCATAATAAAGCACAACGGCAGTTAGTTATATCTGGGCTTAGTTCAGTGTTGTCACTTCAGAGGTTTTAGGGCATCTTGCCTAACTGTTAGTACTGCTTCAAAGAGCACATGTATCCCAGAAGTCCTGTGTCACATCTGCCAGTCCCTGATGAACAACTTCGATACACTGGTTTCTAAAATATAACTAAAAGTAAATTTTAAGCAAATGAGCCAAGCCCTGGCCAGTACAGTAAATAGATTAGGGAAGTCTGGTGAGCTGACATGCTAATTCAGTCCGCTGAATAGCTTAGCAGACATTGATGGCTACAAGACTAAACTGAGAGTCTATACGCCAGACTCATTAAATATACATGTTTTATCTGAAATTCACCTCACTCTCAAAGGTAGAGCAAGTTAAATCCCATTCTTAAAATAAAAGCAAACTCAATATCACTCAGACATGCTGGTCAGATCTGAGTCATAAGCAAAAACAAAACAGCTATTCTAGTGGTATACTCTCTCAAGCTCATGTCTGCTTTTAGTAGGTCTTATTAGCCCAGCTAGAGTAACTACCTTAATATGATTATGTAGTCTCTTGGAGAAGAAGCAAAGTATGCTTATATTTATTTGTATCCACATGAACTCACAAGCCTTAAAAAAGTTTGGCATACTTAGCCTCAGGGAAAAAGAAATGAAGGCTGAAAAGGATAGAGCTGCTGCCAGTAAATACTTGAGAGAGCAAATATAAGGAAAAGAGATTCTTAAACAAGCAAACAGATATAAACACACACAAATGCAATCATGGCAAAAGAGCAAGCAGGTAAAAGCTAGCTATTAAAAAAATATCATACTTGGAACTGACATAAATTTTCTAATCCTCAGAAAAGTGAAGTTCAATAATAATCAGCTGGTAACTTTAGGGAATGCAGATGTCCTACTTTTCTGAAAGAATATGAGGCTCTCTTTGCTGGCCTCTTTGTCCTTTATAATCATGGGATTGTATTAATTGATCAAAATACACAGGAAAATGAGGAAAAGGACACAAAGATATCTCTATAACTCAATCTACGTCTCCATTAAAGGAGAAAAACATTATTTATTTATTTATTTATTTATTACTTATTGCTTATCTACATTATGTGACATTCTCTCACTTGCTTTACCATACTCTAGCTATAGCTGAAGAGCATTTTCAAAGCCATATATGAAGCAATAGGAAGTAACTGTACTATCTCTAACTGTATAGTACGGCATGCTCTGCCATTTCCACATTCTATGTCCTCGTATTTTTTCTTAACTTCCAGTATAATTAACAATTGCAATGAGAATTATCTTCAATCTTAAAATAATTTGAGATTTTAAATCTGAACAAAAATAAACTATTTGACTTGTATGTAACTTGTAAAACTAAAACTGGAGAAGATGGACATAAGACATCTGCTGATCATCATGATACCACTGTGAGGAAAAATGTTTTCTCAAGAAAAAAATATAGGAAAAAAAGTACACTTTCTCAATTTATTAGTTAAACCCCTTCTTAACATATGTAATGTACTAATATATGCAACACAATGTCAATGTTGTTTTTTTTTTCTACTTTTAAGGAATCAAAATCGTTTGAATACAAAATTGACAACAATATTAACACATTATTTCCTTTTATTATTAAGTTAGATGGATCATCTGAACATTATTCTAGTAGTTTAATTCTCTAGAGTTAATGATATTCTTCAACATGAACTTGCAAAATTATCTTCCAAAATCTGTATTAATGTGCTGGAATAAGTAACTTGACAAACAAAGTTTCTGAGTATCTGAAACTTCTGCTGAAAATCGATAACCTATAAAATGCTAATTAATAAATACTAAATAATAAAATGGAAGTAAAATGAGAAGTGTAAAAGAAACGTGACTCAAATGATTTCTACCCAGCATACAGGAAAGCTACGCTACAGCTGCTTCTTCCTGTTCTCAAACACTGAGGAAATCACAGTGAATTTCTGTGTGCATTTAATTTCTGTTTCATATGCTATACACATCTGTGGGATTTGTGGTGATAAGATAAAACTTTTAGACAAAAAGGTAGCTTGACATAAGTGAGGCCTAGCTTAGCATGAGTAGCTGAACTTTGGATTTCCTAGAGAGAAGAAGCAAACACTGGGAAGAATACCAGCTGCAGAGTCTCACGGAGGAGGAATCAGACTCAAGCATACTGCCTAGGAATGCAAGGACAAATGGACGTGCAGGATGCCTTTTATTAGTAGAGTCAAAATCACAAATGTTCCAAACTACGAGAGTAACCGTGCATTGTACAAAATGGTATAAAAGACCAATGATTACAATAAAGCTTGGCCATTAGCAGCGTATATTGGATGCATATGCTTTGTCTGAAGCTTTGCTGGGTGCTGCAACACGCATACTCTATGTTTCTATAACATCATTGCTGTGGTGAAGCAATAGGAGATTTCACAGAATATGACATTAGTTTGGATTTAGTTCACTTACTTATTTACCATTTCTCTTTTGTTCACAGGTCATATGGAATTCCCTTTTTCATTCCAATGAAGAGCCATCTCTGTAGAAGATCACAAGAAACATTTGATATTGCTACCAGATGTTTATAATTCATGTTTTGAAAATAATCAGGGCATGGTAGCAGCAATGCTGTTTCAATAAATCATGTTGATATTGAAACATACACTCTGCACAAACAAATATGGCGGGTCATAAAGCATTTACATTACTTTCTAATTTTACTGAAAAAAATAAAAACAAAAAGTCCCTTCAAAAATAATGACTTAATTCTGTAAGTTTTAGATAGAAATTCAAGTAACTCTAATTAAGAACTGACTAACCAAATTAGTGTCTTGTTATGCATATTCTAAAAATAGCAAACAGATGTTATTAAATCTTGATGGGTGTTACTGCCAGTGCCTAGAGGTAACACAGGCAGACAGTGCATATATATATTAACATCATACTCAGCCAAATTGGATGCTAGTGCTGTGGTGCCACAGGAACCACCTAAGGCAAAAAGCTTACTTCCAAACCTCTATTTCTATAAATATTGATATAGTGATATACTAGCTATTATATGTTTTATGTAGTAGTTAACACAAGAATGGAGGACACATTGCTTTACTAAGCTGATGTAGAAGTAAAAATTTTCTTAGATGTAAGTAATTATTCCATAAGTTTAATGTTGATAATAATATATGCAATATGTTCCTTATTCAAAATTTAAACGTTTATAATTTTATATATTCAGAAGACATCTGTATTTGTTTCAAAATTCTTAAGTTCTAAGTATACATATATGTATAGAAGTGTTCCCTCAAATAACTGGAAAAGCAATAATTGCTCCAGAAATATGGCTGCAATATTAAATGCTTAAAAGAAAACATCAACAAAAATTCTGAGCAATCACCAGATGAATCACTACTTAGCCTATCTTCAAAGCTATAACTCAAACAGGAAAGTGAGGGTAATCTCAAAACCAGATGAGGATTTGAAAAGTGTAAACATCCCTATTATGCTATAAAGAGATGTTTTGCTCTTCCTGGAGTTCCACCAAACACTCCGGTCAGGGTCTATTGGTCTCGAAGTACATAACATAAAGTTCAATTTAACCTACTTGCACTGGTTTGAATCCTCGGTTCTTTTTCAAGATTGAAGTAGAAACATTATCTACAGCTAAATAATTGCTCAGGTAATCTAGAAGTTCATGTAATCAGCCAGAGGTAAAAAAGAAAATTAAGTAGCACATACATATATATTTGTCATATATACTAGATGAAGTACCTACATATTTAAATTCTGTATGCTTAGAAGTCTCTTAAATTGCAAGTGTTGCATAAAAATAATTTACTAAACAGAGAGGGCTCAGTGTTTTTGTTCTTAAAATACTTTCTTCTGAATCACAAAACAGTGCCTAAAGTAATGATAATGTTGTTTTTTCTTGAATTACAGAAGAACAGAATATTTTCATCTTTCCCCCTAAGAATTATTCATATTATTTTCCTAGATTCTGAATATAAAGGGGAAAAAAGATTATTTTGGATTGTTTTGGCACTATTTCACTGTCATTCCACTTGTCAGTGTAACAAGGGTTTCCAAAAGCAATATAACGTGGTTCTTAGCTCCATAATACATCCCTTTGACTTTTCACATGTCATATTTCTACAAGTTATATATGAAATTTGATTTTTTTTCTCCTATCCTGTCTTTAACTCTTCTTTGTATCTCTCACTGCTGCCACTGGAGGGATCACAGGACATCCTTGTATTTGGACTATTGGCTAGGAGCACTGAACTCTGTCATTATACTTCCATTGGGCATTATTATTTTACTTGTATGGGGGCCAGGGTGGGAATTAGGGAGACTTGTGGCCAGAAGCAAGGCTGTGTCATAATGCTTCAAGTTGTGTCAGAACTGTCAAATATACCAACAGGACAGAATTTTGCTGTCTATTAAAGTGAAAAGATACTATTTTACACATATGTAGCATCATTTTTGTATGCATACTCATATCATTATCTTTTTCTTTTAAACTCAAGCAAAATCAATAGCAAAACAGAAGAAGCATTTCATCCACCAAAGTCAGTGGGAAGTCCTTTACCTTGCTGAATCCAAACCATGAGCATATCTGGAGATGAGACAGAACCACTTAATATGAAAATCAGCCCTGTGCTTTGTATTTTTCAACAACTTATTAAAGATTTGTTGAGACTGGCAGTTTTTCCTTGTGTGAACCATTTAGCTGCATAATCTCATTTGAAATATCAATAATTTTATTCATTTCAATGAATATACATGCATAATTGTTACTTGCCTCATTTAAGTTTACAGTTAATCATTTTTGTTACTTATCAAATTTTACACAGCATCTAGAATATTGAAAGTGCTAAGGAAGCCCTAAAAGTATATGTCTTCCGCTGCAAATGTAGTCTGAGATACTTCTGCAAAAAACTTAAATATTGGATTTATGGTGTTGAACAAGAATGATGGTTGTATTTCATCTTTTTTCTTTACTTCTACTTACTTCAAGTTGCTTCTTAGTTCTCTTGTATTAGTTTTCTTGAATTATTTTCTGATATTTTTCAGTATGAGATTTAAAGTAACTTAAAGTAAGGGATGGGATTTAAAATAACTTAAGATTTCTTCTGTATCAGATGCTCAGATCAGTGAGCTAAAATTGAAAAACATTTTTCATGTACTAAATAGTTGTGACTTTCAGTTTGCATATAGGACAAAAAAGTTTCATAATGTTCATATTTTTTTTGCAGCTAAAAGGAACATTTAATTACAAAATCTCCAATAACACAAATAAAAAATAAATCCAAATTCACTGCTAATGATTACTTAAAATCTTCTAATTTTCAGGAAAGAGCAGTGCAAGGTAATGGGGAAAAAAAAAAGATTTCATCCTGTCAGCTGTAGCTTACCATGCCAATGCATTCAAACCATAATTGAACATTATTTTATTTATGTTTAGTACTATGATACAATAATAAATGTGTACATACAAAGTAATTAAAACCATTTATTAACACTATGTTGCCTGAAGTGAAGCTTATGTGATTAGTTTTGACTAGATAGAAAATATTCATCTAATATAAGTTAACAGAGCTGATTCTCATTCCCAGAGTGTATTAATAATCTATTGGATCATGAAAAAAATATGTTTATATTAATTACTGATAAATAATTACTGAAAATCAGCAGGGAACCTTTATGAAATTGAAATGTGATTATATTTTAATTACAATAACCATCCTAAAGAATACCAGTTTTGATGAACAAAAACATACAGAAAAAATCAATCAAGAAGAATCTAAACATATTGGCTATTCTGTCTTTGTAAAATATTCCAAAAATACAGCTTTGTCAGATGCATCTCAAAATTGGAAATAAAATAATAGAGTTAATTTGAATTAAAAAAATGAAGAGAATTGATTGTTTTCAGCTACTTATCAACAACCCAATAAAATGTGAAACATCAGTTTTTCTCCTGTCAGATGTAAGCACTTGTGTGAGAATACACTTTGCAGTATTTTCATTTGCTATCTGAAGATGCAGAAGGGTTAACAAATACATCAGTATAACACTAGTGCCACCTATTTATACTTACTTTCTAAAAAAAAAAAATAAAAATTAATTACTAAGGTATGTAGATGGCTGAGGTTTAACTAATAGATCAGATAATGAGAATCTTCTAGGTGTGGCAGGCTGGACCTGAGAAATGGCAGAACAAGAAGATAACCGAAGTTACAGATGGCGGCTTTGAGGGGTGTCTGAGTGGCACAACTAGTTCAGGGGAGATATGTGAGAGACATCAGAGCCTGGACAGGAGTCCTGGGGACCTTCTGAGGAGATGAACCTCACAAGATCATAAGCACCTTGAGAACCCCACCAGGGGTACTGTGTAAGCCTGAGATGGCCTAGGAAATTGTATTAGACATAACAAATCTGAGTAGGGATGTAGCAAAACTGAAACCGATAAAGAAAGAGTAACTATGAGCAAACTGCTTAACCAGGAGATACAAAAGGCAAGGAAGAGGAAATGTCAAGGTACAGGAAAATGGAAAGAAGAGCAATTGAAAGTGGTTGGTCATCTTTCAGTGTGCCTTTCTGACTGAGCCCTGACTCCGATTAATGAAGTCTGTCTCATGTTTTTTGGCAGGATCTTATTCACTGTGTATGTTTGTGGTGAGATGTCAAGGTGCCACAAACTGGAAATTACAAATGTTTAGGGTTGACTACTGGAGGGATCTCTGTGTGTGTGTGTAACTTGAAGCAAACATCAAGCTGGATAGGATGACATGTAGGAGATCCACATCTGGAAGGGCCCAAGAACTAGGCACATGACTATGTAGGTGACCCAGGGTCTTGACTTTAGATGGACTTAACAAATTTTGTGTTTCAGGGGCCCATACTGAGGTGAGCTTATGACTCTAGAGAATTGGGAGCAAAGGGTGTATGTGCAACAGTGAACATCAGTCTGCATCAGCTGGAGAAGAGTAACAAGCCTTGGCAGTCTGTGTTTAAGATTATGTGAGAGCTGTTAATGTGGAAAAATTGCTTGAAAGGAGGAACTTAAGAAAAACTAGGGCCTAGTAGAAGTTTTGGCATTACAGAAGTTTGCAGTGGGACACTTCCAGGATGGTCAGTACTTCAAAGGGAAGTTGCCACTTCCAGGATGGTCAGTACATAGGGGCTCTGTTCCTCCGCAGTTCCCTAGACAACAAAATCTGCCCTCCTTGCAGCTGCAAAGAGGAATAACAGAGGATGGGGCGGACTGAAGACACCATGGCCAAACGCTGTTGCAGCCCCAGCGCTGTGCTGATGATAAGCTGCACATCAGCAGCCCAATGGGAGATATACAATATGATGTCCAGTGCTAAGCCAGCAAGGACAGTAAATCGCTCCTTTCAAATGAACTTTGCTTGAACTTTGCTCATTATAAGCTCATTATAATGCAAAAACACACCTTCATCCCAAAAGTTATCCATTTTTGAGGTACAACCACTCCTCACTGAGCATGCACTCTATATTTTTAACTGACTGTACCTTTAAATGAAAGCAAGAGACAGTGAAAATAGCAGATATGACTATAGTCACTCAAGCTCCACTTGAATGTAAAGAAAAAGTATAAAAGATGAACTAAGGAGGAAAGAAGGAAGAAGGGAAGATTCCATCATAAATTTTGGATCAGTTAGTGGCCTGAATGCCTTTCCTCGCATAGAGTCAGGACTCCGTCTAAGGAGACTCAAGACTGAAAGCCTTCTCCTATCTTCTGGCATGAACAATTACTGCACATCTGTATGCCAGAGCTTGCTAAAAAATCTCATGCTGTAGTAGAGAATTTCATGTACTGACATCTGAAACCTGCTTTGTAAACATTGTATTTGAATGAATCGTGCTATTCATGAAATCGATTACTTGCTAGAAAGGTGATCGGACCTACAGTTGACAGACTGTGAATCCGATACTGCCAGAGTCGAGCATAAAGCTAACACAGTATTTGATATCTCCTCTCCTGCCTCCCGTTCCCTCTCCATGGCTTTCAAACTGCAACATTTATAAATTGGTGTAGTCGGCGGGATGTCGATAAAGGAATTCCCATGGACACAGAAATTTGACGAGGATTGGGCCAGAGATAATCAGTCAGATCATGAAAAAGTTTTGCATAGAATAGAGGAATACCTTATGAAATTTAAGGATGGGAAACAGAAGTGTGTTATTTTTGCCATTCTGGCTTAATTCAAATGCAGATGGAGTATAAAACATGAGGTCCATGCCACTATTATGTCAAACTGCATGTGGGAAGAAAAGCAGTCTAGTTTGGCAGTAAAAACAGAGAATATTAAGTTCTAATCCTGACTTTCATTTATACAAATATATGCATATATACAAAAAATATATTGGTAAAGGAAATAAAAAATCTGATAAATAAAATTTGTTTCTTAATAAAACAAGCTTGAAAAGTTTCCTCCACATTTTCCTTTTCAGAATCATCTGAAATTCCTAACTACTAAAGCTTATAAAATTTTATAAACTATAATATTTTCATTCCTTGTTTGTGATGTATTCAGCATAGTGTGAGTTGCCAAAGAAAGGTCATCAGGTCATTATACTATACATTAAAAATACAAATCTGAATCTGCATTAATTAAAAATGCCTTTCATTTTCGTCTAATTTCCTCACTATCTGACAACTATATCTTGCCTTTTTCATCACCTCTGAAATATGATAAGAAGATACTGGAAAATGGATATTATACCAAACATGACATCTCATATGAAGAAAAGAAAAAGAATATGTTATTCAAGGAGTGCAGGTTGAGGAAAGGACACACGGAAGCAGTGATCTTATAGAGGTTATTTAAGATAATGAGAGAAGGGAATATAAAACTGAACTGTGGATTTATGAATCCTTGTATTGTTAAGAATACTGGGCTTCACTCTTAAATGCCAAGGATTTACGAAGCAGTACTGATATTTGAAATATTATTATGTGAGCTTAAAGAAAGAATCTAGCTCCATTCACTGATTTTGATTATGATTTTATTTTGAAAAGATGTGGATTATGCTTTTCATTTCTTCGTGTTTCTCGTGTTTCATAGAAAAAAAACTATTTTAGTAAATTTTGATCCTCTTATGGATCTTTTACAGAGTGACACCTAAAGAACAGGAAACTGACTGTGAGTTATCAGCATGGATTCATACCAGGTTGCTTGACCAACCTCTTTCTATGATGAGATGAGTGGCTTGGGGGGATGGAGTGCAGTGGATGTTATTTACTTTGACTTTAATAAGAATTTTGATATTGTCTCCCACAAAACCTTCATAGACAAGCTGATGAAGTATAGACTAGATAAGTGGGCAGTGAGATGGATGGAAGCTGATTCAACTTTCAGACTTAGGAGGTTGTGATCAGTCACACAAAGTCCAGCTGAGGGCCCATCACTAATGGTCTTCCCCAAGGGCTAACACTCAGGCCTCTTAATAATCTGGGTAGTGGAACCAAATTAACTTCCAGCAAATCTGCAGACTATACAAAATGAGGGAAATTTTCTGATATGTCAGGTAGTTGTGCTGCTATTCAGAGATATCTTGATAAGCTTAAGAGACAGGTCAGGAACCCCATGGAGTTCAATAAAAGGAAGTGTCAACACCTGCATCTTGGAAAATGTAACCCAATGTACCAGCACAGATTGGAGACCAACGAAGTGGAGAGCAGCTTTACAGAGAAAGGTATGGGATTCCTGGTGGACAATAGAGTTTAAAGATGACAGAGAAAGACTCTTTTCGGTAGCATCCACTTAGAGAGCACTGAGAAGGGCACTGAAAAGGTAACAAGCACAAACTTAAATACAGAAAGTTCCACCTGAAAATAGAAATGCACTTCTTTAATGTTATGTTGGCAGAACATGAGGCCATGTCGCTCAGAGAGATTGTAGAGGTATACCTTGGAGGTATTCAAACTTCAGCTGGACATGACCCTGGGCAACCTTCTCTCGCTGATCTTGCTTTATCTGGTGTTTGAAAAAGAGGTCCTTTCCAAACTCTCTGTTGCTGTGATTCTAAGTGCAAGCCTCCAGGTCCCAAACAGCAGCACCGCTGCATGGCTGTGGGTCTCACTGATCTAGACCATAACCTGTGACTGATTGCTTGGGCTAGGCTTGACCATGCCCCATAACCACAGAAGTACTTGATGTCAAAGACTAGAGGCTGCCCCCTCTATGGCCCCTGCCTCAGCTGACACACTCTCATCAGGAAATCTATTGGTGTACAGTAAGGCGAGGCCTTGCCTTGCTGGCTTAGGGATCCTTCTTGGCTCCCCATCCCATAGCCAGCAATCAGCCATCATTGCTACCTGAAACTCATGTGGAGCAGTGAGACAAAACAGACACCATCCAAGAGGTCTTGATCTTCTGGAGAAGCAGCTGTAGAACAGGTAAGATTCTAAAGGATACTTGGGATGTCACTCAATCTTGTGGTCAACATTGGTTATGCTACTTCACCCTGACTCACTTCCCACACAGAGTCCTGTTCAAGTGTTAATCACTTGCGGAGTTATCTGATTGTAGGGTTTGCTTTGCTAGATCTTTCTCTCCTCTATCCATTGAAAATTAACAATATAGCTTCATCCTACTGGGGGACTTTCTGATGAACTTTGGAAAGAGAGATAATAACTGCACAATAGTCAAGGACTAACTAAGCTGGCCTCAGCAAAAATTCAGCCAATGCATAAACATAACTATATATCAATCATCTTATCCCATAAATCCCTAGACAGCCCCAGGATCTGGTTAACTCTCCTTGTAAGGCAATAAACTGCCCACCAGCACAAGGGACTTCTCTCAAATTTAATTCTCAAGGCTGAGAGATTCCTCATCAGCGAAAGATTTGTAAACATAAATGAACACAGCATGAAATGACTTTCTAATACTTTGCAAATTTGGCTTAACTGTAACCAGAACTGACTGTGCATATAACCCCTTAGATAAACTGTTGACCACGTCTGGGATTAAGATTGGATTTGGGTGTATCCAGGCCCCTCCAAGAAAGAATTTGGAAATCACTGGAAAGCAAGGTGGTCCAATGTGAAGCCTGTAACACAATGGGAAGGTCTTCCTGGTAATTTTTTATAATCTTATCCTCTATGCAGTAAAGAACAGTGACCTTGCCATAAAATCTCATTAAAACCACTTTCTATATCAATAACTATCTCTTTCATAAAAGTGAAGTGCATTGCATTACTCATTCCTCTCCCCACTGATTCCATGACAAGGATGGATGACAGAATTCTACCCCATGTAGGAACCTTCCACCCTTCCATATCAGATGGACTCCATATGATATGAGGATGTTTTATCAGAACCTTGATTTCCACCTCTCTTCTCCCAAATTCCCTACCTATAAGTGAATGTAATCATATGTGTAATGATTTAATAGAGTGGATAGAATGGTTTGTTGCAGATCTCAGCTGTGCACAAAACTCAACAAGTTTGCCTTGTCAATGGAAATACAAGTAAAATGTGATACTATAAAGGTAATACATAACCATACTCCCTTGAGTTCTTTTGTTCATAGGAATTGACAGTCTTTAACCAAAAGAAAAATGGCTTTTGCACATGACAACATGAACATTCCTCTGGTGCTGTATGAAATGTTGGTCACTATGAAATAAGTTGTCCGATTCACATTACTATAGAAATTAACTGAGTTTCAATCTACATTTGTAAAATCAGAAAATTATAGATATTTTTTCCTAGCTTGCAGGTTGCTTAGATCATGAACAGAGACAGCTGAGACAGCATTTATTTCCAAGGGTCTCTTATGAAAGGAATTTGACGACTTGATTGACGACTTGACTGAAAGGAATTTGACATCTTGGAATAAACTCCAAAAATTTCAACTAGGAATAAACTCAAAAGGAAATACCAATCTTCTTTTTTTTTTTTTTTTGAAAAGCCTCTAGGAGAGGTAATTGATAGGACTCTGGTTATGACAAAACTGACCTACGGAACTGATTTGTGCTCATATTCTCCTCATAAATTTTCAATAAATAAATGTGGAAAGAGTTTAGGCTAGTCAAGTAGGCTCCATTTTTGCTCTTTGCTACCTCTTTGCTCTTTCCTTTTAGTTACCTCTTCGAAGAAACCTATATTTCTCCCATAGGTTTCTCTCTAAAAATGTCCTTTTCAGGTTTCTGTGTTATTGCACGGATTTTTTTTTTTTCCTTCTGAGACATTTATTTAAAAGTATAAGAATACTACATCAGTACAACTTTTATCATACTGCCAGGTAATTGATTTTCTTCACTGAAATTTTCTTAGCCTCTTAATTAAAAGGTGGCATCCTGATCCAATGACCTATTACAGTAGAACTATAGAATCACAAATTCAATTCATAGAATCATTAAGGATGGAAGGAACCTTTAGAGATCATTTAGTCCAACCAGCCTGCATACGCATGTTATACAGAATTGCATCGAAGTAGGTTTTGAAAATCTTGAGAGAAAGAGATGCCACAACCTCTCTGGGCAACCTGTTCCAGTGCTCTTTCACCTACACTGTCAATAATTTTCTTCCTTAAGATCCTGTGGAACTTTTCGTCCTTTAGTTTGTGTCTGTTTCCTCTAGTCCTTCTCGCTCCCTCCCTTGAGGTATTTCACAGAATCACAGAATGTTCCTGCTGCAGCAGGGACACCTAGAGCATGTGGTACAGGGCTTGTCCAGGTGGATCTTGAAGTCCTCCAGAGCCCCAGGAGACTCCACAGCTTCCTCGGGCAGCCTCTTCCAGGGCTCTGTCACCCTCACAGTAAAGAAGTTCCTCCTCACATGGAGATGGAACTTTCTGTGTTTCAACCTATACACATTTCCCCTTGTCCTGTCACTGGCAACCAATGAGAAGAGCTTGTCCCCTTCCTCCCTACATTCTCTCTTCATGTACTTACACTTGTTAATCAGATCCCCTCTCAGTCTTGTCTTGTCTTCTCCAAGCTGAACAGGCCCAACTCACTCACTCTCTCCTCATTTGAGAGATGTTCCAATCCCTTAATAATCTTATTGCTCTCTGCGGGACCCTCTCTAGAAGCTTCACAATCCCCCTTATACTGGAGGGCCCTGAACTGCATACAATATTTCAAGTGTGGCCTCACCAGAGCTGAGGAGAGGGACAGGATCCCCTCCCTTGACCTGCTGGCAACACTCCTCCTGATGCAGACCAGGATCCCATTAGCCTTCTTGGCCACAAGGACACACTGCTGACTCATGCTTAACTTTGTGTCAACCAGGACTCCCAGGTCCCTCTCCGTGCAGCTGCTTTCCACCAGGCTGATCCCTAATTTGTACTGATGCCTAGGTTTATTCGTCCCCAGGTGCAGGACCCTGCACTTGTCATTATTTATTTACACTTATCAGATC
Source organism: Nothura maculosa (assembly GCA_032353885.1). Taxonomy (NCBI): domain Eukaryota; kingdom Metazoa; phylum Chordata; class Aves; order Tinamiformes; family Tinamidae; genus Nothura; species Nothura maculosa. The sequence continues at coordinate 768,291 of JAUBOD010000139.1, forward strand.
CCCTCTCAGCCTTCTCTTCCTCAGGCTGGACAGGATCAGCTCTCTCAACCTTTCCTCATAGGCAAGATGTTCCAGGCTCCTGATCATCCTCATAGGCCTGTGCTGGACTCTCTCCAGCATCTCCACATTCCTCTTATATTGAGTAGACCAGAACTGGACATAGTGCTTCATATGTGGCCTCAGCAGGGTGCATAGAGGGGGACGATCTTGTTGGCCTTCTTGGTCACCAGGGCACACTGCTGCCTCATGGTCATCTTGTCATTCACCAAGACACCCAGGTCCCTCCTGTGGGGCTGCTCTCCAGAAGGTCAATCCCCAACCTGTACTGGTTTCTGGGATTATTCTTCCCCAGGTGCAGGACCCCTACACTTTCCTTTGTTAAGCTTTATGAGGTATCTCATCGCCCAGTTGTCCAGTCTGTCCAGATCTCTCTGCATGGCAGCACAACCCTCTGAAGCATCAGCTACTCCTTCCACTTTATGAGCAAACTTGCTGACGAGGAAGCACTCCATCCCTTCATCGAGGTCGTTTATGAATAAATTGAACAGAACTGGATCAAGGATTGACCCCTGGAGGACACCATTAACTACAGGCCTCTCTGTGGACTCAACACCGTTGACCACCCCTCTCTGATATCTGCCATGCAGCCAGTTCTCAGTCCACCTCACAGTCCACTCATCTACCCCACACCTCTGTATCCTACTCAAAAGGTTGCTATGAGGGATGATGTCAAAAGCCTTGCTAAAATCCAAGTAGATGACATCTACCTCTCTCCTCTCATCTATCCAGCTCTTCATTCCTTCATAGAAGGTTATCAGGTTAGTCCAGCAGGATTTCCCTTTGGTACCTATTCCTGAGCACCTTCTTGTCCTCCATGCGCTTGGAGACAACAGCCAGGATGAGCTGTTCCATTCATTTTCGAGGCATGGAGGTGAGATTGACTGGCCATATGACATTGACCTTCCTCCAGTCCACTGACACTTTCCCCATTCTCCAGGACATTTTGAAGATGATGGAGAACAGGCTGCCCAGAGAGGTTGTGGAGTCTCCTTCTCTGGAGGTCTTACAAACCCGCCTGGATGCCGCCCTGTGCCACTTGCTCTAGGTGTGCCTGCTGGAGGTTGGACCTCTAGAGGTCCCTTCCAACCTTGTAGATTCTGTGATTCTGTGAGAGCAGCTTAGCTAGAACATTCTCCACTTCATGCAGCAATATTCACACAGCAAGTTTTTTTTTTTCTTTTTAATTGAAAAGACTCATGTTATTTCAAATGATCTATGGACTATTTATAGATGTGGGTTTCTCTGCCAAACTAAGTACCTAGCAAATGCTCAGAATAGTAGGAGAAGGGAAAGGAGGAAATCAAGATAATGCTGTTACAAGAAATAGCAAAGCACTGTATATAATACTACTGTGATTTCAAAAAAAACTAAAATAAAGGCATGATGCAGACTGAATTTTCACTTGCACTGTTAGCTATTTTCAAAAGAAAAGGAGTGAAATTTGGCATTATGCTGATGAATGAAGACATTAGATCATTTGAAAAATGAAGATATGAACCTTCATTATTCTATCCATACTGCTACTCTTACAATTCTATGATTCTCTTACAATTAAGGTGGTGGAACTTTAGTTTTGAATTCATCCCAATTAATAAAAATTAAAGGCTCCTAGAATTCTGCTATTCTTGATTCAAACACAAGTTACTACCATTCTTTACTGTGAGGATGACAAAGTACTGGAACAGGCTGCCCAGAAAGGTTGTGGAGTCTCCTTCTCTGGAGGTCTTCGAAACCTGCCTAGATGTCACTCTGTGCCACATCCTGTTGGTGTGCCTGCTTGTGCAGGAAGGTTGGATTAGATGATCTCTAGACGTCCCTTCCAACCTTAACCGTTCTGTGATTCTATGATTCTGTGATTTGGCCTAGCCTTTAACATTAATTCTTCTATCAGAATCATCATTCTTTTTACTGGTCTAATTAACAAAATTTTAGTATTACAATGCATTTTTATATGGTACTATTAGCTCAAAGTTGCTTATCAGACAGATTTGAGGTTGAGGGAACTGCTTGAAAGAGTGTTTAAATAAACATATAATAATAGAGAAGGAAAAAAGGAGAGAGGGAATAAAGAAGCAATTGCAAATATGTGTAGTCAGTCATTCATTATTTTTGTGTTGCATTTTTTCATCTTCAGGTTGAATAATACCGTTTTTAAATAACAGCAGCTCAGATAATAAGGATGTGGAAGTATAAGGATGTAAATCTTCTGATTTGGAAGCTCTGATCATTTTAACACTCATGATTACCATTATTTGCTATTCCATAAGAAAGTATGCTTTATCTAAAACATATACAGTATTTTTTTTTTGATTTTTCTTAGGTGTTTTTGATATGTCTTACATAGATAATGATGTCCATGATTAACTTAAATAACTTACAGCTGAGGTACCACATGCTCTAGTAGAAAATATGTGTTCTAGTAGAAAATGAATAGCTTCTTCTGAAAATTTAATTTTTGTTCTCAGCCTCACTTTCTTCTTACCTGTTCATTACCTTTCTCAGAGGCTGTAGCAGCAAGAATGCCTTGCAATAGAGTTCTGTTATTTAATCTTTTGAAGACTAGCTATTTGCCTAGCAGAGTTCATGGTGAAGTATGAAGTTTTAATTATATTTGTACCTTCTTGTATATGCTGTGAATTCCTAAAATGTTGGGAAATCAAATCCCTGCTAATTATAGTGACTATAATTCTCAATGCAATTTGAGATGCTGAATCACAACTATTTACTTATAGACCTATTTTAAAAAAAGGTTAATATAATGAAGGTTTTGTCTAACTAAAAGGCCATTTATTTATTCTTGCTGCGCACAAGGAAGAAATAATCTTTAATAAATCCAGCATCCACCATAAATGTCAGATCAAACTCAAAAGATAAATACAAGGCTAAAATTTATTTTGTAATTGGGAGAACCAGTCATATTAACCTTTCATTACTTCTCATTACTGTTTATAACTAATATATACAGATCAGTTAGAATGGATCATGCTTATTATGATACCATTGGCAAATTGGGACTAGATTGGAATGCAGAAGATTGGAGACCGCACAAGACTCAAAATTAAAGTAGACTTTAATTATGTAGACTAGTTCAGGATTAACGAGAACAAAACTAAAGAAGAGTATTAATTTTCAAAAAACACATTGTATTAGAATAATTAAAGTCAAATTACAGCCTCCTAAACTCTTAATGACAGTTTATAGAGAAAATAAATCTATTAGGTAAAAATGAGTAATTTCTTAATTGAAAGGAATACTACAGTTGCATGAAGTATAATGTATCTGTTGCACTCCAAATCTGTTGCACACCTGCAAATTTGGCAGCTGATAGAGCAAATATTTTGATCCACTCTGTAACTGACCATTAAAGGATGTGGGCAAGGGAATTCCCATAGAAGAATGAACAGACTTTCTCGATTACCATATCTCTTTGGAGCACACTTAGAATGGCCCGGTACATCTCCTAACTTGGGACTCTTTTGTTGACAAATGCAGGATAGATCAGTTGTTATGCTAATTAATAAAGCTAAAATTAGGTAAGTGTTGATCATCTGACATATTACTTCAGAGTAGTGTTAACTTTGGAGTTATGTTGCTGTTCCTCAACTGTGTTAGGCCAGAATCTTCTTTTTTAGTATTTTGTTCTAATCACTTGTAGTTGTGATAAATGTGTTGTAATTCGCGGAACAAACTGTAAAAGAACAGGCTTATCAAAGTGTCGTAAGCTATGAGTGT
>JAUBOD010000139.1:781089-803565 GCA_032353885.1 Nothura maculosa
ACTGGGGAGCCCAGAACTGCACACAGTACTCTAGGTGCGGCCTCACCAGAGCTGAGTAGAGGGGCAGAATTACCTCCCTCGACCTGCTGGCAACACTCCTCCTGATGCAGGCCAGGATCTCATTGGCCTTCTTGACCACGAGGGCACACTGCTGACTCATGGTTAACTTGTTGTCAACCAGGACTCCCAGATCCCTCTCTTCAGAGCTGCTTTCCAGCAGATCGACCCCTAATCGGTACTGATGCCTAGGGTTATTCCTCCCCAGGTGCAGGACCCTACACTTGTCCTTGTTGAACCTCATGAGGTTCCTCTATGCCCAACTCTCTAGCCTGTCCATTTCCAAAAGGATGACCAAAGAGAAAGATTAGATAAGTAGCTAAGACACATAATTATTAGAAGATATGAATGTTATTAATTTTGGTCATTTTCATATACACTATTTTTTTTCTCAGCGAGTTATTACCTACTATTGAGATATTATATGGCTTCCAGTCAGTTACTTTTTCACTCATCTACGGTAAAGGGTCTTCAGGACTGACCAGGACCTTTCAGACTATCTGGAGAAAGGCATCTAATATGATTTAATCAAATTGAGAAAGCTCCCAGTAAATTCAGAGTTGGACCAATGTCTAAGTTATCTGAGTAAATAAATTCTAGTTGGAGCTTTATATTTGCAGTGAGAATAAGAGACATAATATATATAAATAAGAGTTTATATATATATATGTAAACTATGTAAATTATATATAAACTACTATAGATATATGTATATAAACTATGAACACATTAGGTAACAGGCATGTTTCAAATAGCTAAGTAGTTAGGATGCTACAATCTAAATGTGTGTGCAACTAGACAGGTAGGAAGGGTTTGGAAGACTGAAATTGGAGAGTGGTGGTTGATGGGCTATTCTGTGCATACTGACAAGAAGTACACCATAGGTCTTGGGACCTGTGCTGTTTTAGACTGTTGTCATCAATGTGACAACATAGCACAGGAGCATAGGAGGTTCCACCTGCAGGTGAGGGGGAACTTCTTTACTGTAAGGGTGACAGAGCAGTGGAACAGGCTGCCCAGGGAGGTTGTGGAGTCTCCTTCTCTGGAGGTCTTCAAAACCCACCTGGATGCCACCCTGTGCCACCTGCTCTAGGTGTCCCTGCTTGAGCAGGAAGTTTGGACTAGGTGATCTCTAGAGGTCCCTTGCAACCTTGAAGATTCTGTAATTCTGTGTAATTCTGTGAATGTAGAGGAGGTGATGAAGTACTCTGTCCTCAGGTTTGCAGATGACACCAAACTGGTGAAACAGGTCAGTATAAGGGCAAGACTTCCCTCTAGAGAGAGCTAGACAGGCTTAAGAAATAGGACAAGAACCTCATAAAAGGCAACCAACATAAAGATTTGTGAAATAGACCCACTTGTCACTTACACAGACTGCGGACTGACAGGCTGTGAAGTAGTTCTGCAGAAAATGCATGGAGGACAGTGAACTGAATGGGAACTAGCAGTGTGTGCTGGCAGCAAAGATGGCCAACAGCATTCAGAGCTATGTTAACAGAAGCATAGACAGTAGATCAAGGAAAGCCATTGGTCTCCTCTCTTCAGCATATATTTGACCATATCTACATACTGTGCACAGTTTTGTTCTCCCACACTATCAACATGAGAAAGATCTTTAAATAAATGGAGCAAATCCAGTGGAGGGACATCAGCATAGTCAAGGAAGTCTTCACTTCCCCTGTGAAGAGACAGTGAGGGACTGCATTTTGTTCAGTTTGAAGAAGAGATGACTTTTGAGAGACCTAACAGCAGCCAACTGATAACTGCAGGACATCTTCAAGAAGACAGATCCAGGCTTTTTCGCACTCTGCAAAGTTAGATGTTACGAGACAACCAACATAAACTGAAATGAGGGAAATTGATATTGGCTGTAAAGCAAAACTTTTCACCACAAGGATATTAAAATAGTGGAGCAAGTTCACCAGAGAGGTTATGCAGCCTCTGTCTGTGGAGATTTTCAACACCTGATAGAACTGAGCTCTGAACAACCTTTTCTAACCTCAGAGCTGACCCTGCTTTGAGCAGGATTTACAACTAGCTATATCCTGAGTTCTATCCAGTTTGAATTATTTATGTTCTTGTGGTCCTAAAAACACAGATTTCAAACAACTATAAGTATACAGTCTTGAGACATAATCTGAACCTGGAAAGCTGTTAACATATTGTGCAGCTGTCTCACAAAATAATAATCTCACTAGAGGTGAGTTTTAGATGAAAGGATTTGGGTTGAGAGACTGGATCTCTTTATTTATTTATTTTTTTAACAGATCTTGAGAGAAAATAATTATCCCAGAATTAACTAAGAATGGAACTAAGTATTATTAAAAATAATAATAATAATAAAAACTCAGCTAGTCTGAACTTGCAGGAAATATGCAGCAGTGAGAGGAAATTATCACTGTTAAAAAAAACACAAAGAGGTCCATCACATCTCCAAGATCCTCAAAAAATCTGCAGTGCCCCTTCATTAGGGCCTGAAGAATAGGGATTGCTAGTCATATAGTGGGGAAAGGGGAAGTGATCTTTCTCAAAAGCGCTAAAATTTTGTTCCAATGTGATGAGTTTTGCTTTGTTTCTCCTGAAGCAGATTTTTAAAAATTAAATATGCTATAGTTATGGAGTTGTTGATAGTGGGCAAAAGCCACTAACCACTTGCTTCTGTGAGCTACAATTCTTTTGTACTTTAAGGAAGCAACAAAACCAAAGGAAAAGTGAAACTGTTAGTATCTTAAATTCCTCTCAAAGTGAAAACTTTTACATTTCTTTGACTCTGGCTTTGCAATTGCTTTTAGAGTTAGAAATAGCAATTCTTACCTTTTTATGTCTCTCATGAATAGCTAACTTGGAAAGCTATATTAATATTTACCCACATTCTTCACTTTTGCAATTTCGAAGCTTTGCACATATTTCTTCCCTTTTCTGTAGATAATTTATTCTAGGACAACAGCTCTCTCAAAACCTTGAATATTTGTCTGACCCTATAGGATTTCATCAGAACTTGTCAGCTCATGTGTCATCTCTGATGGAATTTCAAAACATTAATTGGCCCCCTTAAGCTAAAGTGCTTGATATCATACAATAATTAACATCATAAACTCGAGCAATGTGAAGAAAGATTAGTGTATATGGTATTTCATGGATTTATTTGAAACTAAATTGGTAATTTGTTCTGAGACAACTCATCATAAGAAAAACAGAGTGCATTCCCTTGCTAAATAATTTTCTGTGAATCACTCATTGAGCTTAATAAGCTCATTTTCATACACAGCATCTAATTTTCTCAGGATATATATGCTAGCTTTCACAGGTATCTACAAGTATCAGTATTTGTGTTTAAAAAAAAAATGAAGAGAGACTAGAGTGTAGATTCTCATGTAGCTGCCTACATGGGCCTTTCTGTTACAAAATGTTCTTTCCACTAAGGCTAGTCTGCTTTCCTTCATTTCTTTTTTTTTTTTCTTTTTTCAGCTGATTATTATTACATCACCTTACACCCATTAAAAATCCATACTAAGATGTAAAGTACTATTGTTAACTACCTTGCATTGCTATTATTGCAATTGCATGAATTAATATGCAAATAACAAATTTAATTTTTTAAAAAGTCCAAGTATCACTTTTAGAGGCAAAATTCATGATTAAAGTGTAGTATTTCAGAATATTCATTTTGTTGGTTATTTAGTGTACTTTATTTTCTCATTTTTTTAATTTGAAATAAAAGTATATTTAACATTTAAAATTCCCTTTGAAACTATCGTCCCAAATTTTGTTCAGATCTATTCTAATGTCTGTTAAGTGGGAGTCGGGAATGGATGTCTTATCCATTTATCTTTGAGTAGTACCCCTAAACTCCTTTGCAGTCAAGGACAGAGTGCTGTTTGTTTGATCTATTTCATACATCAAAAAAAAAATGAATACTTACTAGTATCTCTTCTATCCATTGACTATAACAGAGGTGTAAAGGGGAATAACTTAGAGGCAAAGGCTTACATTTGGTCAAATAAATTGTTGTTCCTTATAGACTATATTATATTGACAGTATTGCTTTCCACTTCCTTCAGCTAAGACATACTGCTTCATTTATAATATCATTCCTTCATTTATAATATTCTTATCAAAAAGCTTGTTACAATTTGAAAAGATGTAAAGGCAAATCAAACTACATCATTATTCACTGAATATTTAATAAGTTACTCATCTTTTCAGAAAGTCGAAGATCAGATGGAAAACAGATTAGATATTCAAGAGGTTACCAGTATCATTAGTCTTTAAAATACCAGCATAACAGTAACATATTTATACTGAACAGAAGGTCATGTGCGATATATGAGAGTGTTCCCTGAATGATCTCACAGTTTCCATAGATATAAAAGCATAGATATAGTCTATAAAGCAAAGCTTTAGGCATTCAACAATAAATATGTATATGGTAGCCTTTAGCTATGAACATTATTTTTCAGTAATCATCTAGATAATGATGTGATAAAACAGTTACTAATCACCATGAATTATCTAAGAAAACAAACAGCTGCAACAACTACAATCATAGAATCATAGAATCTTCCAGGTTGGAAGGAACCTCTAGAGATTATCTAGTCCAACCTCCCCGCTCAAGCAGGCACACCTACAGCATGTGGCACAGGATGGCATCCAGGCGGGTTTTGAAGCATACACAAACAATAGCATAAACAAACCTATAACTGTAGGATCTGACAGAGAGGCAAATCCTTAAAAAAGACATGTTTCAATAACAGAAGGAGAAAAAAAAAAGTGCAAACAAATGAAAATGAAGTTGCAAGTTGCAAAATGAGAAACGGGAAAAATAAAAAAAAATACTTGAAGCAAGTCAATGTAATTAAATGAAAATAGATTTTAAAAAAGAACAAGAGGAATTTATAGATTATATATGTTGCAATGAAGATGAGTGTTAAGCTAAAATAAATGTAAGAATGATAGGATAAATTATGCTGGAAGGCATATGTGGAGATCATCCAGTTCAGCTCCTCAAGGTCAAGCGACTTTAAAGTTAAGTATGGTTGCTCAAGCCTTAGTATATATTTCTTCACAGGATGGGTTTCAGTGATTAATCACTCTCACTGTGAACTTTTTTTTTTATTTGTTTCCTTGTCATCTTTTGTCTTTTGCTATGCAATTATGGAAAAAAACAAACAAACAAACCAAAACAATCAAATCAAAAAAAACCCTTTTCTAGGCCTCTCTTTATCTTTGCATGCTTCAATCCTTTAGCAATGTTGGTGGCATCTTGTTAGTTTGTCAGTAACTCTTCTATTCCAAGACGGGGGCTGGAGTGTCAAAACAGGGGATAGTGTTCCAGACAGATCATGATTGTTCAGTATTCACTCCAGTTTGTCAAGATCACTCAGAATGACATTGCAGCTTTTTGTCAACTGTAAATTTTTTGTCAGCACTTTGCAACCTACTGTCAGATTATTGATTTGGTTGTTAGGCTCGTTTACTCACCATCTAGAGTAACACTTGTAAATGTCCAGCAGTTGAAGGTTTTGCTCCTTTGAGTTCCATGGTCAATCTACCTTTTAGTCCACCAATCCAGTCCATACCTCTCTGATCTGTCTAGAAAAATACTATGAGAAATCAAGTAAAACACCCTTGCAAAGCAAAGATAAATGGCATACATAATTATACCCTATTCTTTGAAAATAGCCATCTTACCAAGGGGGCAATCATGGTGGTCAGGTACAATCTGCCTACACTAAATCTTTACTGGTTATTCACATCTCCATGCTCTTCTTGTAACAGGACATGGCTTTTGGAACTTTGCTCCATTGTTTTCCCAGATGAAAAAATTTGACTGACCAGTGTGTAATCTCCCACATCCTCCTACTTGCCCATTTTGAGGATATGGGGGACATTTGCCTTCTTCGAGTCATAGAATGTCTTCTCCAAATACTATGATCTTGATTCTGAATATGATAAAGCTACACTCACATTTAGAACAGGCAACTCCCTCACCACCCTTGAAGGTATTTTTTTGGTCCCAGTGTACCTGTGCATATCCAGTTCTCTGAAGTTGTCTCTAGATTCCCTCACTCCCCTTCAGATAATACTTGAAAATTCCAGATTCCATTACTAGACATTGACATCTTGAATATCTGAGTGCAGACTTTCCCAATAAAAATTAGGCCAGAGAAAATCCTGATATCTGAACCAAGTTCTGCAGATGCTTCATCACTAAGTCCACATTAAGCAGTGGGAACATACTACTGTAGTTTGAAAACAGTAGTGGTAGCAGGAAAGGAGATATCAAATGCTGTGCTAGCTATACACCTGACTCTGGCAGTATCAGATTCACAGTCTGTTGGCTGTATGTCCGATCGTCTTCATAGGATTGAATTAAGTTCCCAAATAGCATGATCATCTATAATCTCAATGCTGACAGTATCAGATTCATGAACAGTCTATCAACTGTAGACCTAATCACACATGTAGTCAAGTTTATGAATAGCATGATTTTCTTTCAATGCAACATTTACAAAGCAGGTTTCAAATGTCAGTGCAGGAAATTCTCTACTATAGCATAGTGTTTTTTAGATAGCTCTGGTGTACAAATGTGCAATCATTTTTTGCAATAGAAGATGGGAAAAGGCTCTCAGTCTTGAGTCTCTTTGGGTGGCATCCTGATCCAAGGGGAGGAAAGGCAGTTCAGCCCGTTGACCGATTCAAGGAGTTATATCAGTGTTCATTTTTAAGTAATAAGAAAACTTTAAGTATATCAATAGAGTTGTTCTCCTCTGTTTCTTATTTTACTTTCCAGTCATGACTATGTTGCAGATCTGAGACTAAATTCTATCTTTGTGATATCAAGAAAGAAATTAATGTAGTCTATGATCACAGAACTTTGAATATTCTTCAATTTTTTCTTCTTTCTCTAGGAAAAAGAAAAAAGAAAAAAAAAGACAACTTCTGTGATTGTGTATATGTATAAAACCAATTTCTCATCTTTCTCTTCTTCATTTATTCTCTAAGCTGTACTCTTCTTTGTCATGGAATTAAAAGTTTACTTTTAAAATTACACAACGTGTATACTGTTTCATGCTATCTACTGTTAGAGTAAGTTTATTAGATTTTAAAAGTTAAATGCAACAGTATGAGCCAGACATTGTAGGCTTCTTACGTATTACTTACAAATAGTAAGTTCCAGAAGATAGGATAATAATTCTTAGTTCTCACATCATTATTTTAAGATAAAATTAATTGTCCTTTTGAAATGTCATTTTTTTTCATAGGAAATAACAAAAACAAGTACTCTCATTTTCTAAACTCAATATACATTTTGTATTACAGGCTTTAAATTGCCTGTAAAATATTTCAGCAATCAGCAGAGACAGATCTCAATTTAGAAGCAGGCAATAAATAGCCGAGGAGTTTTATTGATTATTTTTACCATAAATTAGAAGATGTCTATATAAGTGGTAGTAAAAATCTATTTTTGAAGGTTATTTGCTTTTTTTTTTTATAAAGATTTTTTTTCTTTTGTTGACTTTTCCTTGAGCCATGGTTTTTGAATTTTGGGGAGAAATGAAATGTTTGGTCTAGAGCAAAGAAATTGGTTTAGTTTGTGCTGTGTAATATAATGATTATGTGTGGCATCATTCATGGCTGTCTTGATAGCAGTTGAATCTAATGTTAATCATTTTATTTTTAATCTACTTATTTTTTATTTAGTTATGGTGTGATTTATGTTCCCAGCTCAGCAAACACTACTCAAATTGTACGTAAGAAGTGAGTTCTCACTAATTAGGATTTATATGCTTCCCCATCAAGATTAAAATAAATTGTGAGGAAATTGCAATTTTTTTTTCTCTAAGAAGTAAATATATTATATATAACACTAATTATATATTTTATATATATATATAGTTATATATATATATATATAACTAAAAAAAATCGGGATCTTTTATCTACTTAACCATGAACTCCTTCCTCCACTATTCTATCCCTTGTCATTTCTTTTCCTAGTAGAGAATATGTTGTCATTCTTGTGTGAATAAATATCTAAAACTTTTTAAAACTGTTAAAAATAGTTAAAACTCTTTGAGAGAATAGCAATTTTAGAGAAAAATAGAGACAGAGAGATATGAATATTTAAGATATTGCTAACACTGAAGCTGACTCATCATAAGAACATGTTCCTCCATGCTCATTCTTTTTACACTATTGTCAGCCCACTCTATTTCCTCCACTTCTCAGTCAATGCGTTCTCCAAAAAAGAAATGAACTCAAAAGATTATATCAATCTCCAGAAAAAAATGATATTATCTCACAAATTATTTTCATATGAATGTGTGATGATCATTGTTTTAGGAAAGAAAAAACATAAAAAAAAAAGAACTCTTTATTCCTGCATTTAAACTCCAACAATCTGGAGCAGATAATTCAGATAACTTACCCACAAGATGTAGCATAAATACAAAAGACAGCATTGCATTGTCTCCAGTTACTCCTAATAGTAGACTCTGAAGTACAGTAAGGACTAGATAACATACTAAAATCTGTTTTTTATGCAGTTTCATTGAACTTGCTATCAGCTCTTTAAGTGAGAGCACTGGAAAGCATATTGAGATGTCACAGGCTTAGCTGCCAGCTGACATTCAATCACACATTTCATTCCAACCTCTAAAATGATCACAATGAACAAGCTGCCAAAATAATCACATGCAATCAATTCTTTGGGAGGAACATCTGCTGCAAGGTGAATGTGAACAATTAAGAAATGATCCATTTGAAAAAAAGGAAATTATTTGATGAACTAGCAATGCTTCTGCCCACAGCTGCCCACTATAAAAACATAAAGCTATAGTCATGTTAACTAAAACATTTAGAATCATTAAGTATGCTTTAGCTGTAATTTAGAAAGCTATGATAAGGAGAACAACCCCCAAACAAAAAACCAAAATCTCCCAAATATCCCCTAAGTTTGCTGGAGTTTCAGGCTCAAAAAAAACTTGATAGCTAAAGCTGTCACTTAACTATGGCAAGTGGAATTGCTGCCTGCATAATAACCTGTGTACACAAAAGAAACAAAAATCTTGTCTTGAGGTTAGAATACAATGTAGAAAAGTAAGGTAAGATTCACTGATACAGGCACAGTAGCAAAAATGATTCTATTCTGCTTACCCATTTGCCTAGTTTCTGATATTTGTTTTAGTAAAGGAATCTATCTTCCCCAAATAATATGGATAAAGTTTCCTAAAAACAGAGAGGATGTTCAAATAAGACCAATCACAATTGTTTGCTACAGTTTTCACAGTTATACTGGAATTAAGCAAAATTAACTTTGACTATAGAGAAGCAAAGAAGCTAGTGCAAATACAGTCATCTAGCTTGCAAAAATGAGGAAAGACAAGCATCCACAGAAGACACTAAGTCTCTAAAACACCTATCCTAGTTTAGCATAATCTGCCTTACTGAGATATTTGTCTTGCCATTGACTATAGAATATCTGCCTTATATATTATACATTTTTCAGATGGATAAAATTAGACAACCTGAAATTCAGCCCTGAAATACAAAAGTGACACATGCTTAATCAGAGGCCAGGTGCAATGCAGTTGGAAGTTAGGAAAGGGATCTGGGGTTAATGTGACAATTATGAACGAGACAGCCATTGATAAACGAGAAAGAATGACTCTCTTCTCCATTCAGTTCCCAACTCATCCCATTTCTGGTGGGACTAAATGATATGAGTCAATGGTGGTTTTAGGGACATCAGTTAGAGAAGAACTTGTAATGCTCAGATTATTTATTTACTTAGAATAACTTTGCTTTATTTTTCATCCATCTCCAGCTGTATCAAGTAACAATTAACACTTCCTATTATTATCAAAGTTCTTTGTCTGCAAAACACAGCTTTTAAAAATGCAGTAACTATTAACAGTAATATAAGTGATTATAGAAGCCCTGTGATTACATATAAGCAGAGTAGAAACAGCTGGTCAAATAATGTAGATGCAATATATAAATATTCTGACTATTAAACAGCAGTGAATTAATTTTTCTTTGTGTGCCATTATTGTTCATTTTTCCTGATTACCTGATTACCCAGATTGCAACTGGCCATTTTTGCAATTAGCCATCCAAAAAATGTTTGCAAATCCTGGATGTCTTTTTGAAGTTAGTACAAATAATTATTTTTCTAAAATTTGTTTGTAAGATGATGGTCATAATTCACCATTATCTTTTATTCTTTTTTATCCTATTTCATATAATGAAGTATGAGGCAATGTGAGAAAAGAAGTAATACTATATAAGATGAGTAATTGTACACTAAAAACAACAAATAGGGACTAGTCAAAGTAAGCAGCCATAGGCAATACAAATGAATAATGAAAAAATTCACAGACCTAGGATTAGTTTGCAAGCAATTCACAGATAAAAAAAAAAGAATTAAATTTGTAATTAAATATATAATTGTATTTATAATGAATAATTCAGTTGGCTCTTCTTCCCAATTGTCATGACACTGTCTAACCATTTTTTCCACTGAGCTCTGCATATTTTACTCTTTTAATCTCTCATATATCAGTCCTCTCAGCCTAACTCTTAGATGAAGTCCTTCAGATCCTGAATTCATACCAAAAAGCTCATTCCTTTTAAAATCTTAATTCCTTTCTAAAGTATTAACTTATTATCGTTATGCTCACCTACATTCTAGTGAATTGCCTTTTATAGCTTTTAAAAGTGCTATATGCTCATTTTTACTTCTAATGGTAGCCTGACAGGCCACTGAAGCAATTTCTATACAAAGTGTTTTTTGGCATACACTTTCTGTTGTAAAATAGTAGAATTGATAGAATAATATTAACTTGTATCAAAAATCCTCATATACATTCATTTTCCTGAGGAAAGCTCCTGATCTTATTAAGAAGTATCATTCTACACCTTGCAGGAAATCTCCTTCATAATAACCTCTTATTTATTTTACAGACGATCAATTTAAGGAATGGAATATCCAGACAAGCTAAACCTGAGTGTAAGAATATCCTTATTATCTGTTCTCTCTTTAACAATTTGGATAGATGCATTCTGTACTTTGAAAAGGATACAAAGCTAAACTATTGGACTAAAGTTGAAACCACTTGCATATTCTCTCACTGACCATAATGTAAAACAGTTTTTAGAGCAGGAACAAAATATTATATATGTAGAAATCTGTACAGGATAGTAACACTTTTATTTACATTAAAAATGTATTATAGCAAATGCAAACAATGTCCATGACATTGGCAAATCTGAACCAGGCAACTCCATAGGTAGTTTCACAGTTAAACAGTATATAAAGCCTTAGAGAGTGAATTATCTCATGAAATTTAAGATATCTTAAAGATATCTATCTAGCTTTGACTTACTTTCCTTCCTTTAGAGTCAATGGAATGAAACAATAAGCAGACAGTGATTTATCTGACCTACTTTATGAGGGTAATTATTCTCTAGGAGTCCTTAATTTTCTTTTATTGACCATGAAATGAACAAATTAATCAATTGCATTGTGGTCTAACACAAGGTTAACACTGGTGAGATAAAGCTATGGAACAAACTGCTAACCCAAGGAAGAATAATCATGAACTTCACCAGTTCCCTTGCAAATTCTCTTTTCCTCTTTACTATGACTACTATGAGAATGAATATATATAACTTAAAAAATAAGCAACATAGATTAGTAAACAATTAGGAAAAGTATCAGCTCCACATGTCAAATATATCATCAGTAAGATAAATCTATGCTATTGATAAAAACATGGTCCAGAAGGATCTGCATAGAATTGGCCGTCCCTAGGAAAACTGCAAGCTGGACTGATATTCTCTATGGTGAGTTCTGTGGATCCCCAAATGCCCTTCCACTACTTCCTAGACTTGACAACTTTTTGAAACTCACTAACTTCTTCAGATAATGTTAAATCCAGTGGAAAACAAACAGGAAACATTACTCCAAATCATCTTGGAAGGAAAACAAATGTTAATGAAATTCTGGTTCTATAAAATAGAACTAAGAAGTAAAAAGCTAAGAAGAGTCAGAAATAAAATTGCTGATGACCTTACTTTCATCATTTTATGCATACACATTTTGATATGTTCTACCTTTACATAATTCTACCTCATTTTTCTCCTGTCTGTGTTCCTTTCTATTCCTTTCCTCAGCTATTATGCAATAGACTCTTTTAAAAATAAAATAAAATGTCATTTCAGAACAGAACTTTGGGATGTTCTATTTCTAGCTCTTGCTCATTCACTGCACTGGATAGAAGTTTCTCTGTTAATGAGCAACTACTCAATATTTTTGTTTTATCCTTATTGCTCAAGGTATGACTACAAGCCAAACTTCTTGCATACTATTCATTCCCTACTCTGAAGGTAGAGTTATTATT
Source organism: Nothura maculosa (assembly GCA_032353885.1). NCBI lineage: Eukaryota > Metazoa > Chordata > Aves > Tinamiformes > Tinamidae > Nothura > Nothura maculosa. Next base: position 793,554 of record JAUBOD010000139.1, read on the forward strand.
GATTTTCCTAAGGACTATTTTATAGCAATTCCCACTAATATATCTGAGCACTTTGCAAACAATTTATCTTCACAGTCATCCAGTCAGGCTCCTGGGCAGGGGAGGTGCTTGTGAAGGAACATATTATCATCCTGGCGCAGCACTGAATCATATCTTGTTTAAGGTCAGAGATATTCATTTATTTAGTAACCATTGTGAACTGTTTAAGACTGATTTTTTTAGAAAACTTTGCGGGTTCAAAGTTCTAAATCCTTGGAGATTAGATGCTTCGGTGAATTCTTAGATCTTTTTTAAAAACAATTCGATTTCTCAATTCAATTAAAAGGTTCAGTAAAGAATTTAGAAGACAAATGTTGATACACTTGCTACAAAGTATAATTCAAAAAGAAAAGGAAGGAGCCTAGGAGACAGCTTGAGATTTAAGAAATATTAATTAAGAATACTAACAAAGAAAGAAACAGGCAAAAAAAAAAGAAAATAGAGAGCTAAGTAATAGCTGAGAGAGCAAAGAAACGTTTATTGAAGGAATGTTTGTTTTAAATTTAGATCAGAGATGTTTAGGAGGTACTTATTTCACAGCATGCTTCCCAAGTATATGAATATCTCAGAATTCTTTGAAAGAATGAATAATGCATGTAAAATATGGAGAATTTGTATAACATTTTGTATTACTTGGAAGAGGAAAAACAAAATACATGCCAGAGCATAATATTACTGAAGATTTAGTACAGGTATGAAGAAGGTCAGGTCAAAGGTATCTTTAACAATGCAAATATTTTATGTTTATACTTATATAATCATACAAGAGACTAGCTCTTACAAAATGTTAAACTTTTTAATCAAGGTATGTGATTCTAGAAAGATGCAAAAAGGTCGTAAAAATTTACAAATTACAACTGAAAAACATATTAAAACATGATTACTATTAAAAATGTGAATTTAAAATAGAGGTATTAATGGACTGAACAAGAAACACAATTAAAATTATTTCAAGAAAAAATATGTAGAACTTAGAAAAACTCTGAGAAGTCACACAGAATAGTGGTCTTGTGTGTTCTAGTCTGTGTTGAAATGAGATTTCTCATAAATCCATTAAAAATTACAAATTGCCAAAATTACTAAAATAAAACAGGTAGTCTATTGAAGAACAAAAATATCATTTCCATTTCTTTTTTCTTGTGTGTCGTGATTTCTTATTCCCAAGCTTCTGTAAACCAATGAACTACTATCATCTATGAAGTTCTTTAGTGGATTTCTATCCATTCTTAGCACTGACATTTAATACTGTCCTTGGAAAAGGTAAAGTTTATATACTAGCTGTAAATTACTTTGGCATTGCATATGACTAGTAATTTATGAGCCAGAGTTTGAACTAATTGTGTTAGACTTTATCAGGACAAAATAGTCATATTAGAAAGGTGATATATAAAACTACATTTGTCTTTCCTAGCTGTATTTACAACTTATTTTACCAATAATATATCAGGTAATTATTCCTTGACTTTTAGCAGGGCAGGGTACAAGATGTACTTGCATGAGGCCGTCAGATCAGACTTTATTAATGGACAAACCAGCTATCTCTGAAACAGGGGGCAAAAAATGATGGTAGAACAGTAAAAATGAAAGGTGATGTTTTTAATCAATAAGGTAATAGAACCTGGTCATCTGGAAAAGGCAAGAGCAGCATTATAAAAAATCCATTTTATTTTTTGAATTAGATTTTTGTTGAAGAGATGAACACATTTTCAGTCTTTTTATAGTTTCACTGACTGTCCTTATCATTAATGCTATAAGTTACTGGATTGCTTATTGACTTCAATCCACTATAAGGTACATTGCAAGTACAGCTATAATGAGAAAAAATGCATGGTAATAAATAAATTATTTTTCTCTAAAGTCTTTAATAAAATGTTTTTCTCTAAAGTCTTTAAATATTAGAGTCAAAGATAGTACATATAACTGTAGAAGATATAGGCAAGTATTTCTGAAAGTCTTTTGCAGAATATCACAAGCTAAAACTGGTAAGACAAGCAACACAAGACAAGGACATCATTATTCAAATAGTTTGAAAGATCACAATATTGTCTGTCTAGAGAGTTGCCTGGAAGGAATTAACAGAAAAGTGATCTTGTAACAAAAGATGTGATGCTTCTGTTAGTTTAATTTGATTCAGTGGTAAAATAAAACAGACTGAAGATTTTGAAGTAGGAGGAATTATGGCACGAAAGGCCTCTACCTATGAAAGATATTGCAAAAACCTCTGACTGTATCAAATAAAAGAATTTTGTATAAAAAATATTTGATAGTGAAATAGGAGGTTAAAAAGATTTATAATATTAAAAAAATCCTAAAATAACAACATCAAAAATCAGTACAATACTATATATATATATATATATATATGAGACATAATACTCTAGTATTACTTAGATCTCCCCACGACAATGTGTAAAAACAAATCAAATCTTACTTAACCATAACTTTGCTTTTTTGTACTAGATGCAGAACTGGCTTAGCATATTCTTGAATTGTTGGTAAAAAATTAATATTTTAGGCAGTTGCTCGCTTAGATTATCACTCTACCTGATCTTTGATGTGGCAGAGTAGAGCCTGTTGGACCAGGATACATGTTTTCTCCACTGCATTATGGACCACCTAGTTAGCTGTCTGAAAATATTTCTTCAGCTTGATGGTGGGATAGGTGTGCCACATGAAGCACATACCATAACTCCTGAAAGTTTTACAAAATGGCATGAGAACAATAGTTTTAAGGAGAAATATTCCTTCAGCTGCTTAAGGATGACTTCATTTTTATTCCTTAGCTGACAAACTTTGTTCATTTTGACAATATAAAATCAAACATCTGATTTATAATACAGTAATACATTTATGCGGGTGATATGACACAAAGCATCCGAAAATTGTGACTTTGGCATTCTCTCATTATTGATATGAATAAAAAAAAAAAAGAAACTTTACTTTCATTGACATGTATATACCTTAGCAAATAAAAAGTAAATTTTAATAAAAAAGGATCTGAAAGATCCAAAATTATCTTGGCATAACATATCATAGTCTATGTTACCAAAACATAAGCCAAAAATCTCCTTCAGATATTTTGGTGTATTTGCAGTTAGAGGAACAAAAAGTATTTTCAGCTGTGGCAGTTGCATCTGACCTTTTTTTATATATTCTTCTTACTGCTAATTTTGGATGTGCATATATGCCACTCTATAAGAAATATATATACTCTTTAGTACTCTATACTTTTTATACTGTTCTTCTTACTTTTCCTTTGACATTCTGTAGTGATGTTGAGAAGTAATATTTTTGTGCTTGCCTTTCTCTTTTATATAAAATGGTGTTATACCATTTTTAGTCGTAGTGTATGACTAACAAAATAAATTATGTCTGTTACAAAGCAAAGGCTTTGTGAAAGGGATCAGAACTGTTTAGTATTTAGCATGATAAAAAGCCATGTTTTGTTTACTTAATCATTATACTGTCTTTTCTCAAAGACTATTCTTTATGTTTCTCTCATTTTCCTATTCATTTTGATGTTACATCCTTTTAGATCCGACCTTGCTCTTAGATCCTCTCACAATGGTATTGTATCATTATATCATATCCAAGATTTTTAATTCTTCAATTACAGTGATAGCAGATTTATACATATCTGTGACCAGTAAAATATATTAGAAAAAATATCTGGTTTGCATAAAATCTTAAATAAAAATAAAGAATTTAAAAATATTTAATGGATAAAAGGAACAATTATTGGCTTTGTTTTGTGTCCTGTGGAACACTGTGATAACAAAAATGCTTGAACTACCCTACCTAATGTTGAACTTAAAAAAAAAGATTAAATACACTTTAAAAAATATAGAATTTATTAAAATACAATTAGGTTTAATGATTTCATAGGGATTTTGGATTTTTTTTAAAATAATGATATATATGTAAAATGTGATTTTGAAATCCTATTATGTTCCTTATTCACAAACTAGGGAAGGAACTGAACAATGAGTGAACATCTGAAGATGTAACCCTGTGGTCTCTGCTGTCCTCTTGTATATGTATGTAATTTAAAGGTCTCCTATCAGCCTGCAGTTGTTCATGATATATCCATTTATATTGCAAGGTCACTGGCATCTAGTAAAGCACAGTAGTAATTTCATAGAAGAATATGTATTTAAATTTATAATATTTTCTCAGTGGTTTGTCATTAATAGCAGTGCCTCAATGTTTACGTTAAAGATAAATATCAAAATCATTTATCTTTTATTTAAATATATCCTGTCAAGGAGTAGTACAGGTGGGGGTGTTCCACAAGGAAAGAAGAGCCTGTTACAAGACTTTTGGAACCGTGTGAAGGGAGCAGTCCCACAATACCTTTTCTCCACTGTCTCATATCCATTCATTTTTCCATGTCTCACTGCTGCCAAAGAGTGTAATTAAAAAATTCTGCTATAATATTCAGTACTTTATCATCCATTTTATGTATTTTTTGTGTCTCAAAATTCTCCTAGACTGTAGGATATATGGAATATATATGTTCTGCTACTTCTGTCAAGGAGTCGTGGGTGAGGACCCGTCACGGAACAAATGGTGGCGGGAGTGAGTGACAAAATGCACTTCACTTGTATGAAAGAAATAATAATAGGATTTATTAATATGGACAATGATTTCACAAGATTCTATGGCAAGGTCACTTATTATTTACTGCATGGAGGCTCAAGATAATACAGAGTTATCTTGGGATACCCTCCCATTGGGTCACGAGGTTCAAATTGGACCCGCTTGCTTTCCAGGCTCCTTCTGAGAGGAGTCTGGGTGCGGCTAGATCCAATCCTATTCCCAGACCTGGTAAACGGTTTATGACTAAGGGTTCTGTGCACAGTTACAAAGTAAAGTTAAAGAAAGAGAGCCCACTACATTTACTTGCCACAAATCTGTTGTGGAAAGGGAATCTTTTAACCTCAAGGAGTATCCTTGAGAGGCGTCCTTGCTCAAGGGAGATCCTACTGTACAGCCCACTGCAATGCCAGGAGAGCTCAAGGGGCTCTTGGGCTGTCTGTATATTTATAGGATAAAATGATTGATTTATAGTCATTCTTTCATTTCAGAGTGCCATTGGCTACTGCATTAGCCATACCTCCCCTTTGGGATGCAGCCTTCAGGTCTGTTGAGTCTAAATTGGAGGAGAAATCAGAATGGTGGCGCCTACCAGGATTAGATTAATTCGCTGGTGGTTAGCAGCTGAACAGGGCTTCATGTAAGGTACAGGTTAGGTTGAGCTGGGAATGGAGCATATCTGTCATAAGACCTCAGTCTACCTTCTTCAGTCATCCACTACCACAATCTTACACTTAACCTCATTTAAGTTAGTTTACTGATTAGGGTCATTTTGTTCCAGTATTGAAGCTAACACAAAATCCTTTCTTGAAGAATCAAAAAGATAGGAGTTTAGGTGTCCTAGGATCTCTCTGTAGTCAGCAAAAGAGAGGTACTTCCAGCCTACATGGAAATGGAATTATTTCCTTCTTATGTCTCAAATAACTAGGTATTAAGGAAAATGTGACAACACTTTTATCTCAGTGAAATGAGTTAACATATAATATATAATTAAGAGGATTATTCACTCCAGTACTAAAGAATAATTTCATGATTTCAGAAATGATCATATATATTTATATAATATTTTTTTTGGATGAGCTTATTAAACATTAATAAAAAGAAATGGATGCCAGTATCTTTGTGTAACTCTACCTGCTTTTTTCTCTCACAGAGGTCCTGACACAATAACAATTAATTTTAATAAAAACATTACATTACCTTGACTTCAAAGGACTGGCTCAAATTGAGAGCAAAAAGCCAATTGAAAATGCTGTGAACAAAGTGCATTAACTTCTCAACATGACTAGCATGAATAACAGTTTGTCACAAGAAGATCATGAATAACTTATAATTCACTGAAAGTAAGAAAGAGGAGCACACTTTCAGCTCTATTAATTGCATTTTGTATAAGTTTCCTTTTAGCAAACTTGTTTTTTTTGCAATTGAAGGAAATATATCAGTCATTTATATATTTTTGAGAATGTTTTCATAAACATAAAAATCTTGAGACCTGTTTTGCCAGTTTCTACATCTGTGAAAAAAATAGCCATCTGTCTTTAAAGAGAAATAAATGAGAATAAATGAAAGTGTGGGCATTGACATGCAGTTACCACACATGCCTACTTTGAATGAATTTTCAATGGTATCTTATTATTGTGAGATCTGACTTGATTCTTATGTTTATTCCATATACAGGAGAATAAAGGAAGGAAGAAAGGAGGGATGGAGGGAGTTAACAAAATAAGAAAAAAAAGGAGAAAGTCAGAAAATTTTAATTAAAGAAAAAAATATATTTTGACAAGCTTCTCTCAAATAGAAGAAGGAAATACTTCCTTATTATCCAAGGAAAGCTATTAATGGAAAATTTTAAACCTAAAAATCTTCACTTAAGGAAGTGTCTGTTTCAGGATCAATTAAGAAGCAAATGTCATCTCAGAAAAGAATCTTTCTGAATCATGTGATGCTTATCTGTATGCGTGTGATGCTTCTTATGCATGCAAACCTGAAATTCTTGCTGTTTCTGCTATATGCAATATATGTTTTATGAATGCCTATTCATAGTATTGCTAAAAATGACAGAATAGATGAAGAATGTGAGGCTGTGTACCTTAGAATTAAATAAAGACAGCAGCTGTAGTGCTAACCTTTAGATACATAGTTATGGTCTCTTTTGGTAGTTATCAAAACCTGCTTTTTTTTTTTCAGTACATTTGCCCATATATTTGCTATATTTCTACTTGACTTCATGGTTATTTTATAATTTTTCTTCTCCCTTTTAGTGTGAAATTGAAATCACTTGAAAGACTTATTGAAATGAATGAAAAATAAATAACTATTTTATTAAGGTATTCACAGTTGGCCAGAAAATTTTCATTACTGGAATATCTTTTGAAGTTTTAGTAAGTATAACTTTGATGTAATTTTGCTTGCAGGTACCTGGCTTTCAAACAGAAATCAAAAACCAAGAGTGTGTTGCCTGGTTCTCTCTGCCTCAAAACAACTCTCGTGATGAGCAGGACACAGCCTAGAGCTAGCTACTAGAAACATGGAAACACAAACATCCAAAGTGTGTCCTACTGGGTGAGAGAAAAAGTCTGTCTGGTCCAGTATTCTGTCTCCCGTTGTTATGAAAATTTATGCCTAGGGAAGAGAATAAACTTTAAGAGCTAGACCTGCTTTTTCTCTTGTTCTATTTACCATATTTTTGAGCTTTCAGTTCATTCTTTTCCTTGAATTAGTCCAGATGAACTGTACTTACAATAAACTCCAGAACTTGTTTTACATATTTTATGAGGAGACATTTCATTTTTATAGCTTTCAATCTATTTCCTAGTTCTTTCAATTTGTATTTCCTCATTCTTCTTTTATTTGAAAAGATAGAACAATCAACTTTCATGATAGTCATGATTTTATAGACCTCAGTTCTTTTTCCCCTATTTGCCTCCTTTCCAGACTACCATACTTAATGACTATTCCTTATGAGGAATGCATAGTTTCCTTTATTTTTTTTTAAATGAATCTTTTACATTTCTTTTAAATCTTTTTGGAATAAAAGTACTAAAACTGCAGAATATTCAGTATATCTATTCAAACTTTCATAATACAGAAAATATGGCCATATTATTGAACTTGCAACATTTCTCAATGTGGCCCACAAGATGCATGTACAGGCACTATCCTTGACTAATCAAATGAAAATGAGGGTGAAAGGGATGCATGAGACATATAAAGACAGCATGCCTCTAGACTCATCTAGCACAGAATTTTTATCCTCTAAGAACAGAAATAGTAGGGCCGTCTATTCATTCCTTCTAAGAGTGATCCTGTAGACCAGTAAATATGATGCTGCTATTGCTTGTAATGGAGCATATACTCAGCTATAAAACAAAGACCTCAAGGTTGACAGTCTTTGCCTGAGCTTGGGCTGCCTCCAGGTTTGTTTAGCTTATTTAAATGTAACAACAGTTAAATGTCAACAAATAACTGACTATAACCTACAGCATGAATTGTCTTTGGCCTTAGAGTTATGTGTTGCATAGAGGAATACAGGAATGAATTGACAGCAAAGGCCTTGAAAGCATGGGTGCAGAATAGTACTGGGGGCTCCAAGGCTATACATAATCTACTCAAGGTTGGTTGCCAGTCCTGAAAGAAATGCACTCCTGGGTACCAGGAAAAAATAGTTTGGGAGATAATAATGAAAGAAAAGAATAATTGACATACATAAAACAGCATATAGAGTAAGTTTGTACGGAATGTGGAATTGTGATATATGCATAAAAATAATTACAAGAGCATCCTTGATTGATAACAAAGAAGTCCTCCGGCATCAGCATCATATTTCTCCCAGTAAAGCACTAGTAATGCTGGTGACTCCCTAGAATGAATCATATCACCTCAGGACCTGGAGAGGCACTCCAAGGGTTAGCATACCAGCAGAGAAAGAGGTAATGACCAGAAGGTTGGTTTAACTTTCTTTAATTTGAATTATCAGTATTAGTGTCATTTAACAGGACTAATATTAACTCTGTGATTATACTATTAAGATTGCTATTAGACTAAAAAAAATCTTATCTTTGCATATAAGCATATATCTTTGGCCACAACAAATGTGTAAGTTGAAGTTCAGCAAACTAGTAGAGAATCTCAGCAACCTGACTTAACTTGGATGCAATAAATTGGTATTGTATAGATGACAGACTCTACCTGTAACTGCTGTGTTTTAAATATAAAGTACTTTTCAGAGCTGGCTGATCTTCTATATGCAATAAACATTTATTAATCAAAGACTAGCAGGAGATTCTAGTCATGTCCCTGGTTTACAGGTAACACAGTGAACAGAGTTTATCACTGAACTGTATGAAGTTCAATATTTGCACACAGAGTGTGGAGAGATCTTTCAGAACAAAATATAGGTCAGCCATGAAAAAAAATAGGTGATTGCTAAATAGAGTTATATAAAACACAGTTTTGGACTACAGTACCTATCATCTGCTGGTGTCCTTTTAAAAACTCCTTTAAGTAAGACAGGATCATTTGTAGCTCAGAGATTCACAAGGGAAAATATTAGCAAGGAGAGGTAAAAAATCCTAAATTTAGGATGAAAGCGGGGGGAGGTCAGGCAGGCAGGTCAGCTCCTTTGGTGATTTCTGGGGCCAGGCCAGGTTGTTGGTGTCAGCAACATGTATGGACAGATGGGGTCTTACCAACACCAAGGACCCAAGGCAGCCATCTGTGGGGGGTACCCCATTCTCTCCTGCCTGATGCTTGCAGCAGAAAGGATGCTCAGCCAAGCAACTCACCAAGTGCACAATGGCCAATTAATAATATGGCAATTAACATGTATGTGCCTTTTGTCTTTCATCTTTTCTTTTGACTAAAGATGACTCAACACACTAAATCAAAAAGGGTCAATAATACTTCTTTTTAAGGGAGGTTGTAAGTAAGTGCCACTGCTTCCAGGTGCCTCCCAGGACCAGGAGTCCCTCTTACCTGGCCACAGGAGCTCAGCCCAGAGGTTCTGCTGTCCCAGATTGGTGCACCTGTCTGCTGCTCTCCGGCTTGTTGGTTCCTCCAGTAGTGAGAACGAGTAATTATGCCAGAGATTCATATAAACACAGAAGACACTGAACTGTTCCAGTGGCAGTTGCTGAAATATTTATTGCCCCAATAGCTGAGGCCAGTTGTTAGTCCAAATTCACACCTTCAAGACCCAGTCCAGTAGCAAGCATTACCTGACACAGCACTATAATCTCACGGTCATACAGACTAATGTTGCTGGGATCCTCACTCATCCCAGACAGTGGCACTAGAAACAAAAACTGCTTTTGCCCAAGGTCTGATGCCAGTTGTTAGTCTAAATTTGGTCACTCTGATTGCTCTGGTGATCTTTATT
>JAUBOD010000139.1:819544-851142 GCA_032353885.1 Nothura maculosa
TAAGACCAGGGGCAGTGGATACAAGTTGAAACATAGGAAGTTCCATGTGCATGTGAGGAAGAACTTCTTTCCTGTGAGGGTGACAGAACCCTGGAACAGGCTACCCAGAGAGGTTGCAGAGTCTCCTTCTCTAGATATCATCCAAATCCATCTGGATGCCACTCTGTGCTCTAGGTGTCCCTGCTGGAGCAAGGGTTAGGACTAGATGATCTCTAGAGGTTTCTTCAAATTTCAACCATTCTGTGATTATGTGATCTTGTGATTTCAATAATAATAAACTCAAAATCACCAAATGTACACTAAATGTAATGATAAAATAATAGAGTGAATAAGCAAGTGTGGAAGAATACAAAGGCAATGCAGCTTTTATTCTACTTGTGCTAATACCAATAATGTTTAGAAATCTCTTCCATTGCTAAGAAAGATAATTCAATGTCATTATCATCAACAATTTCAAATTAATAATTCAGTGTACTCAAACTCATGTTATTTAAACTATAGTCAGATTTGAATTGTTTTTCTAATCAGTGCATGTATAAAAATATGTATCTACACGGTGGAAAGCAGCCAGAAATCAAATGTAATTTCTATTAAATTGCAGGACAAATAAGGAACAGAAACGAATTCTGAGGAGTTATTATTATGAAACCTAGCTTAAAAATATATATATATAGTGTTATATACTAAATGAGAACAGAATATGTTGCAAAACTATAGCAGGTTAAAAAGCAATAAGATTACTAAAACTTTTATATATATATGTATATGTGTGTATATACTATGTATGTACATAGTATGTATGTATATATAAATAAGGTTATATAACATTTTAAGTCAATTCAGAAGAACAAAGTGTCCTGCATAGAAAATAGAGATTTTCTCTTATTTATGTATATGAATACATGAAGGTTAAGAAGGGCTGCAAATATGATCATCATATACTCCAAATCTCATACCCTTCAGGTATTAACTAAAGAACTAATTTTGCGAAGCTGAAAATAGTGATTTTAATGCATGAATTTCATTCTAATGCAAATCATGTCACCAGAAATCTTTTAGGTGCCCGCTCTTTTATGTCAAGGTCTGCTGGAAAATTTCTTTATTGCCATCAGATATCTCTACCTTCCTGTCAACTCTCCATTTGAACAATGCAACTGACGTGGTCAGCCCTTTAATCCTCTAGAAACAAAGGAGGATGGACTGAAAAGCTGTAAATCAATCAGTTATATATAATTATCTACTTTTTAAAAAATCCTGTTTAAATTAAGGTAAATTAAAATAAAATATACACAAAACTTTGTAGTCAAAACTTCCCATTTAGACATCATATGAGGTTTATAAAAATATTTATAAAAAGCATAAACGCCAGATGAAGAAAAAAATACTAGGTGTAGAATTTCTCTGTTTTATTAAGATTCTATCCTTTGTGATAAGATGCCTGGCAGTATTTTAGTCAGCATGCCATCAATTTGTAATAATTTCAGAGAGCCTATCTGAGAACATCTATTAGAGAGTGTTTTCCTTAGAAAACTTTCAAGAACATCATCAAGAACAAATCATCAAGGCCATCCTCATGTAGTTTTTACTCACTAAGATATGTCTGCTTTACTACAATCAACTTCCTAAAGGCTTTGATATCACCCAAACACAAGATATTTTATATATGTATATGTGTATACATATATATGTATATATATATGCACACACGCATTAATAAAACATCCCTCCTTATCTGAATTAAGTACCTAAATTAAAAATAATTTGTCTTATTTTCAAGTGCAAGTATTTTATTCTATTTTTTTAGAGGAATTCTCAATCTCTTGTCTACTTAGGAGAGCAATCGTTCCTTACAGTGCAACTGACATTTCTGTTTTGGTAATTGACTGCCATGTTTCAGTCAATTCAGTCAACTACAAGGAATGTTTCCAACATTCAGTCTTGTTTTTGATTTAAGCACCTAAATGGGATAATAGTATAGAGATCATTATTAGCTCTTGATGAGACAAAAAATGATGAGATCATAAATTTTTTTTTTGATGATTGAAACACTTTTCCCTAACCATAGAGAAAGTAGATATTGATAAAGTATCTAGAGTATATATGTGCTCTATATATTTTAATATCCATATATATTCATATAATATTCATGTATTTCAGATTCCAGAGATAGTAACTTTGCCCATATTGAGTCATTTTATGGCTATCCACTTTACTGTGATTTAGATCATTTGACCTAATCATAGTAATTTATCATGATTGAAATAACACTGGTAACTATGGTCATTTGACCATGATTTCATTGAATTAATGGCCTCTGATGAAATGATTCATAGTTTATGCTGCATCTGTATGGTAGCTAGCAGTGTTGATTTCCTATCTCTTTCATAATCAATCTCAGATCAAGCTGCTTTGTTTACATATTTGGCCATGATTCATGAACTAGAATGGACTTCATATTTTAATATGAATGCATGACAGGTAGGCTAAGGGGTATGCCAAGTAAAGAACAGAAGAGGCTACAATTTGTTATCTTGCTAGTAAGTCTTAGAGCAAAGTAGGTGAGTAAAATGGAGGAGACATCAGAATCCAGTCTTTAATTTCAAGCAAAATGGCTTGATTTTTTTTTTGAGCCTTGTTGTGGATTTGACATTGCAGAACTCTGCAAGCAAGTACCTGAAGAAAGCTACTTTGACTTGAGGAAGCTTGCTTCTTGCACATAGTGGATGTTTTCAAAATATGCATCTATCAGGAGATTGTTCTTTATTAAGTAAATATTACTATCTGAATTCAACTATTCAAAACTGGTTTGGCTGGATGAAATAAATGAACTCTCAACAGATGCTGCATTTAGAGATGTAGTTGTCAATAGCAATAAGAACTTGGTGTGGAATCCAAACATTACTCAAAATATATTCAAAATATAAGTATACTAGAAAATATACTCAAAAATAAAATACTTGTATGGTTTTAATTAAAAGTGCCCATGGTTCTTTTCAACCAGCTTACTTGATATATCTTTTCAATAATAATGTAGGGAAGTTCTGATAACCAGACCTCTAATATAAACTCTACTTGGGAATCAACTTTTTCCTGTGTCATTCCCAGACAATCCTGATACTTTTTAAGAGATGTTATAAATCTCAAAGTATGACAATGAATTTGAACTGTTGGAGATCGTACATGTCATATACATATCATACATGTCAAAATACGAGCATGGTGGTTCTTAATGAAGAATAAACACACAAACAAAACATTTTCAAAAACATAGTTTTTTCCTAATGGGAACTTTCTTGAGGGTTAAGATCAGTACTTATCCCCCATTATTCTATATACTTTGGGAAATATGTAACATTTCACTGGTTCCAATTAAGTGCTTGATATGTGTGAGGTTATGAACTGGTTATCATTTTTCACACCATAAATGTTTCATCTACCATTAAATCTATCTGCACTCTCTCACCATGTACCCTGATAATTCAAAGGAAAGTAGGACAAGCAAGGACTCCTTAGGTCATTAAATGGTTTTGCGTTGCAAGAAGCCAAGTTTCTTTTATATATGTATACACACACATATAAATATACATAACTGTATTGAGCTCTTTTTTTAAAGAGTTCAGTGACTTTCCTGCACTATCCTGATTGCAAGACTATTCTTGAGCCTCTCTGCTCAGAGGGCTAGAAGTCTTCAAGTAATTTATAGTCTAACTGTATTTAATGCTGGCTTACATACATGAGGTTTTAAGCCAACATTGTCCATTAGCTTTAATAGCTCTTCTCTTTCTATGGCATTCTTCCATGGTGTATTTATAGACAGAAGTCTGTAAATGAAGAGAAGTCATCTCAGTCTTCATTTCGCAAGGCTAAACCAGACAAGTTTGCCATTTGTAAGAAGTCTCTCCAGTCTCCTAATTGTCCAAGAAGCCTTTTAATGTTCTTTTATCATTTTGAAGTGATCTTTGTTGAACTTGGACGAAGGGACTGGTAAATTTTAACTTCATACAATAGTTTCAGTACCTCCTCAGCTCTACTAGCTCTTTTAGTAACTTTCCCTTCATATCAGTGGACCATGATAACACTGTCATTATTTCCTATATATGACCACACAGAAAATTGTTCCTGCATTATCATAAGAATATCTAACTCATATTCTACTTTTCTGAGTATTGTATTTAATTTTAAAATTAACATAAATTAAGCTGTGCAAACAATTTCTTAGGTGCACTATGCTATCAAAATGACATTGAGATGATAGAATTTTATTGTTGCACACAAGCACCTTTATTAGCTTTCCAGCCAATTTATCTTAATACACTGCAACAGCTAGTAGGTTGTGTCCATTTCATTTGTTCAAGGAATTTTAATTGTTTTTTTCCTTACATTTGCTACTTTCATTTACTGTGCAAGATGAAAGCTTTTCAAAGACAGTATGCTAAATAGATTAAGAGTTTATTCATGTAACCAATTTTCTTCATTTCTCTGTAAGCACACTAAGGTAGATTGCAAGCACAGAATTTTAGGACATTGCTGGGATTTGTTTGTTTGTTTTTCCAGATAATGCAATAGTCCAATAGTTCTGTGAAAGAAGATTGATGTTGCATGTGTTTGTGTTAATGAATTTAGTACCTCAAGCAGATGAACCACAGTTATAGTATGAGGACAATCCACACTACTGCATGACTCAGGAAGTCAATATCTACATATGCATTTTAAATCTGAGCACCTTGAGAAGAACTATGTAGGAATTAATGTCTTAGAGAAATAGTCAAGCACCTTTAGGAAATAAAATACTTGAAATATTGACTACTCATAACATGAGTAAGGATCTGAATACCAAATAAAAGCAGTTAGTTTTCCAATTATTTCTCCTTGTTTCTTTTCTATAATGAACAGGATTGGGATAATGGGAACCCGAAAACAAATAATGGTATTAATTCATATGCTTGGTAGGTAGGTTAAACCGTTAATTAAACTCACTAGGCAGTCCTTATTCTCCTGGGAAACAGAGTAGAGGTGAAAAAAATATTGTAACATGATTATTCAAGCAGGACCTGAAGGATGACAGTTATTACAAACGATGCATCATATGACTGGCAATTCTGTGACAAATTTGATTACAATTAGCCACGAAATGAAAGGGCTTCAGAGTGGATGACACAAACTAAATTACTGATGTAGACGTTTTCTTTGCATCAGAATCTAAAAATGACCTTTTGATATTCTACTATGTATTGAAAAAAAAATGTTTTTTCTTTCAGTGCAATTGAACACTAACGCATTTCTGCAGGATAGTAGGCTTCTTTTTGAAGTGATTTGCAGTGTGTTTATATTTGATATGTTGAAGCTGATGTGCTCGAATACATTTCCCTCATGATAGCACTGAGAGTGAAGCTGTGCACTACATCAAACTTTTGAGTGACTCACTGGTGATGGTGGTGGAAGGTTGACAGCCGTTACGTATGTGGTGAGGTACCTCTATCTACACATGGGTACCCACTTCTGGCTCACAATAGATAGGAACTTAATTGCTGGCAAAGATATAATGTAGATATGTGGTCCTGGACCTGTAGTATGCAGCAACAAATTTAACTCTTGCCTTTCCTTCTTTGCACTGCCTCAGCCATGAAGTAGATGGCAGATTTTGTGTCACATATCCAAAGATGCATCACCTAACATTGAGACATCTGTAAATTACAAGCTTTTCATCATGACTATTTAGAGATATGTGTCGATTCCGTAGTGGAGTTTTGAAGTCTTGTGATGATACAGAACTGCAGTCTTTTGTCATACCTATATCTGCATTGGCCACAGGCTAACTGTAACAACAATAAGGTTGGGAAGCATCAACATAATGGATAACTACTGCAAGGAAAATACATCCCTAGTGACTCTTAGTGGTAGAAGAATCAACATGATTATAGTAATTCTGGACCTTTAAGAAGAATGATTTCTTGTTTTCTCGTAAAGATAGCTAAAGTATTAACTCTTCTTTCTAAGCAAATGTTATATAGGTTTATTATTTTCTGTATTTACCATTAAACAATCACATACTTCATTGAGAATGGATGCAAAGCATTGCAGGCATTTATAATTATACAGCAAAATATATTTCAATATTAGTCCTTCTCTTTTCTCAGTATAGGCAAAAACAATATTTAAATGATAAGAATCTTTGCAAGCTGCCTGTAAATCTTGAAATTCATCATGTAAAGGTAGGTTATTATCATGTAATTTTTATAGCATTTAATTTATTACATCAGAATGTAATAACCAATTATTTGACTGTGGTTTTCCTTTTATTCCTTAACACTTTGTGAAGCATCACAAGAGGTTATGAAAGAATCACTTCCAAAATTTCAATTAAATATCTTTTTCATATTCTAAAGACTGCTTGTTTTGGAGTACCAAGTTGGGTATTTAATTTGAAGATTTTTGACTAGTTTAGCCATAGTCAATTTTAATTTTGGAAGTCTTGTAACAGAATAATACTCTCTGAGGAGAAAATAAAAGGCTGTTAAGAATCTAGAGGATCCAGAAAAATAAAAATCACAAAGTAACATTTATTGCCTAGCCTCCTCGGCAATGTCATCATTAATATAGCATACCGTATGAGAGCCTGGAAAAAATACAGCATCTTCAGAATGATAAAAAGAAGAAGAACATTTATAATAGGGACTTGAAAGTAATGGAACTATTAATATAATAAATTATTATACATTTAATACAAATGCTAATCTTCTGTACTTTCTTGCTCCTCATAAAAAAAAGACCATGAGTTAAAATATGTGTGACACATTGATATGCACACCCTTTGGGGTATAGAAAACCACCAACTGCCTGGATCATACAGCTAACAATGAGTTTTCCTGACAGAATAATTATGATGTGATAAGCATTTCTATGTTTAAAAAATGTGCAAATGCATCACATTTTATATTTGAGAAGTGAATGAAGTGTGTCGAGAAAGAGGGATATTGTAAATACAGAATTTATTCATTCCAAAAATAATGTAGCCGTTCAAAATCTCTGTATCTGAATTTCAGAAACATGGACAGTTTAACATGAAATAATGTTAAACTTTAAATACAATTCCTGAGGTTCATGGTCATGAACCATTTATGCAGAACATGTAAGAAAGGTAGCTACAGCTGAGTGTCCTGCAGCTCTTTCTAACATTCATCAGTGTAAATATTGTGCAAGTATCAAGACTGCTAAGATACTAAGACATTTAAAAGGTAGTGGAAGCTCTGGGAGGGTATATATTCCTTCTGTAAATTGCTTCTGCTTCACAACTGTCTCTTGGCTTTTGTTAACTACTTTCCACATTACTAGCTTTTATTTATTTGTTGCCACAACAGCTGAGATTTTCCCTTTTCTTCATTAATATATCTTCATCGATATATCATTGATCATATACTCACTGCCTGTCTTTTTCTTTTATGCCTCAGGTGCAGAGCTGAAGTATTTGTACATCTCCATAACCTCACTTCAGTCAAAATGAGAAATGATTTATCAAACCTCCACTATTCCCTATTCCAATAGGGAAAAATCTAAAGGTTTTTTGTTTGTTTGTTTGTTTTTCCCTGAGAGAGATTAGTGAATGTTTTCACACTGCCTAAGAAAGATTGTGATTTCAGGATACAAAATCTTCAGTCAATTTCAGTCAGTATTTCCTTAATTTGGTCTTTTTTTCCTCATTCACCACCTGTTCCTACTTCTGTGCTGTGGATCTCTCCTAAAACATATTGGCACCACTACTTGCAATATCCTACAAAGCAAACAGAGGATCTAATCCAATTAAAACATTGTACAAAATTCCTTACTTCTTAAAAGGAGTTGTGTGATGTGTATGTGCCATAAAGGACTGACAAGAGTCAGTACAGAGCCAGTACAGTGAAGAGGGGAGGGGAGAGGGAAGAGGAAGCAGAGGGGAAGGCACAGCACTTTTGTAAATAAGAATATTATGCATCAGATTATCAGAGATAAAAGTTTTTGAGAAGAGTTTTAGAGAAAAAGTTAGGTGTAACCAGAGTATTTCCTTCAGTTAGAACAAACATTCTAGGCAGTATCATAGTAAATGCAAAATAATGTTATCAAATCTTGAAAACATATTATCTAATACAAGTGCAAAACTCATGTAAAGGTTAAGCTTAAGCAATTTAATTTCATTTTGTACTGTGAAACTCATACTAAGTAGTGTAGAATACATGACATTATACTATCAAATTTATCTTTTGCAGTTGCTGATGTTTGCTATTTCTAAAAGGGTTTTAAAGTTTAAAAGTAAACAAAGGGCTGTTTTTCTCATAGTCTGAAGAAGAATTTTCCAAAAACAGAGTTCTGCATTGCTTCTAACACTGTTTTTTTGTTTTCCATTGCTTTCTCTACATAAACTTCATTTTTCCTCATTTCAGTGTGTTTCTCCCAGATTCCTGTTGTGCATTAAAATAAGCAGCACATAATTATTCTCTTCTCCAATAGACAGATTGAAAAAAAATCATAAATTGAAAATATACGCATTGCCAATGCTTGATCAATATGAAATTACTAAAGATTTCAAGGATGAAAGGATAGTTAGGAAACTGTGCTATGATTCACAAACATGTTGTTCACATTGTCAGTGTGAGTCGATTCTTTGTGAAGCCTTAGGTCTTGATTACCTTTTTTTTTTATAAATACTTTTGAAGCTGTATTACAGATGTATGGCGCTAAGACATAGTGGGAATAGTGACTTGAATATTGTGATGTACAGCATTCAGATGGCACTACTCAGTGCCAAATTCATCCTAACTAAATTTGTTGCAGTTTGAAAGCAGGAGCAGTGGGGAGGGAGGAGATACCAAATACTGTTAGCTATACACCTGATTCTGGCAGTATCAAATTCACGCCAGTTATTCACCCGTAGGTCTCATCAAATTACTAGGAGCGAACTGAGTTCACGAATAGTATGGTCAACTATAGGTTTGAATCTGGTGTTGTCAGATTCATGAATAGTCTTTTGATCGTAGGTCCGATTGCCTCTTACTACTAAAAAGTAATCAATTTCACGAATAGCACAATTTATGCAACATTTACAAAGGAGGTTTTGGATGTCAGTATAGGAAATTCTTTACTACAGTGTGCTTTTTTTCTGGCTGGCTCTGGTGTACAAATGCTCAATCATCACTCACCCAAGAGGAGGGGAGAGAGCTTTCAGTCTTGAGTCTCCTCAGACAGCATTCTGACCTGAGGGGAGGAAAGGGGTTTTGCCTGTCAACTGATCCAGAATTTAGGACAGCAACTTTCCTCCTACTTCTTTCCTTTGCACTTTTTATATTTTTTTTTTTTTAAATTTAGAGGGAGCTTGAGAGACTATAGTCATACTTACTATTGTTATTGATTGATGAAAAAGTCTCACTTTCATTTAAAGGCATAGTCAATAGAAAATCTAGAAGGCATGCACAATGAGGAGTGGTCATACCTTGGAGGCACGTAACTTTGGGATGGAGGTGTGTTTTGGCATTATAATGAGCATATAATGAGCAAAATTCAAGCAAAGTTCATCTGAGAGGAGTGATTTGCCACCCTTGCTGGCTCAGCACCAGACATATATTTCCCACTGGACAGCTACAGTGTGGATTATGAGCAGCCCATTACAAGGAATGCAGCAGAGTTTGGCTATAGAGTCTTCATTCTGCTCCACCCTCTCTTACTCCTCTTTGCAGTTGCTAGGAGGGCAGACTGCATTGTCTAGGGAACCGTGGAGGAACAGAATCCCTGCCTACCAGCCATCCTGGCAATGGCAACTGTGTCTCATCCCAAGCAAGTTTCTCTAACAGTATAACTTTTAATAGACCCTAGTTTTTCACTAAATTCCTCTTTTTCAAGCAATTCTTCAACAAACTTTAAGCACTGAAATAAGGTCAAAATGACTTTACTACTGTGACTATACTCTTTATATAAATAGAGATTGACATCATCCAAATATTATCAAATGAAAAGCCAAATCTTATGTGGTTTGACTGGTGCTAAAGAGATAACTGTTTTTCTGTCCCTTACAACTATAGTGGAAACTTGGAGTAAATGATGCTTCATTTGGGGCAATAGCTGAAGAGAAATAAATGAGGTTCGCAATCTTGAGATTATCCAAGGAGTCCCATATATAAAAAAAAACTGGATTAGACTTGCACATTGGGCTTTGTTTCTGATAATGCTGGGATATCTTACATGGACACTCAGAAGCAACATATTTGTGTGTCTGTAGAGATAGACATTGTTTTGTTATATCTGGAAGAAGACAGAGTTTCAGATCCTGAATTCACATGCATACCCATTTTTTTTTCCAGATAGCTGATGCAGATTTCCCAGCAGTATGGGCTAAATATACTTGCAGTTGAGAACTACACTTTCATAATTTCAAACTAAGAAATATTTTTTTGATGTACTGGGTCTTCTGGACACATAACTCTGCATAAGTCTGTTTTCAAAATACTCTGTCTAGCCATATAACTTTTAGGCAGTACAGTACCAAATATCATGATATTGAAGTTTTCTTTAAGCCTGCCCTTTTTAGCATAACTGGATACATGGTTAGGTCAGAATAGTACTTTGTGTAACAATTTGATGACAGAATGAAAATCATAGCAAGAATGTTTTTCTGTAGTATGGGAGAATATATTTTTTCAAAAGTAAAATTCCATCTCAGTCTTTCTCCTTCATATTGTCTTACCGGTTTACCTGTTTCTCTTTTCCTCTCATGCTTCAAATATATAGTGGCTCAAATATGCCTTTCATTTTGCATACAAATTCCCAAATGTTCACAGGTTTGGGAGTATTTTTATCATTGTTTGTTTGTTTCTTTCTTTTCATTTGTTTTTTGGTTTTTTTGGCTTATAGTCTAGATTCAGGCTGCCAATCCTCTGCTGAAAACACACTATCTGAATGGAGGAAAATAAATGGAGAGAATAAATGCTGGACACGCTTGTCCATTTCTTTTCAGCTAAGGTAACTGTTGTGTATGATTTTTGATTCCTTTTCTTGCTAGCATTTTGCATAAAACTCCCTCATAAAATTTCCACCCAACTTTCTCAAAAACACCTGGTAAGTCTTGAGATTTGTTACAGCCATTTGTCTCAAAAAGAGAATATTTAACAACTCTGTAAATCTTTTAGGTCTTTTTTTTTTCCAGGTAGTATTTATTTTAAGTAAGCTTTATGAATTTAAATAAAATATAGTTAGACTGTGTTTATGGAAGTGGATGTTTATGGAAGTCCACAGTAGTGGAAGTGTTTCATTTTGAAAAGCTGATAATCATTTTTCTTAAGTACAGATGGTAGGATTCAGATGCTTGTTCAGATATCTAAACCTAGATGTTTGTAACTTAGTAGTCAAAAGTTTGAAATTGTGTTTTAATCATAGGAAATCAAGTCAATATCATAGTCAATAAAGTCTAGAGAATTATTCCACATGCCTAAAATGAATTTACATTTTAGGCATGGTTACTAAAACACACAGCTTACCTAAAATTCATGTAAAATGCAGTGTGTATAGACTAAAGGTTGGATTTAGTTTGCCTAAAGAAAGACTATGGCCATTTGAAATGCCCAAAAGTAAATAGAGTGGGCCAGAAAATTTGACAAAGGAGCTCTGGGAGATTTTTGGTTTTTTGGAATAAGTTTCCTATGTCAGAACAAAAGTCACACAATATCACCAAAATGTCTGTGTGAACAATTAAATTGTATTGCTTGTATTGAACCTGTACATGTATGCATATAGGCAAGTGACAGTGGCAGAAAGAGTGTATGTGTAATTAAATGAGTTACCTAGACTTCAAAGAGGATATTACAGTCAACACTTCAGAACCTATTTCTCTTGTACCTTTAAGGCTTTTTTATGCTATTATTAAAAATTAGTTTATTTTAAAACATGTAAAGTGATTGCTTTTCTTACTAAAATTATTTTTGTGCCTTCTGTGTGTCTTTTGATAATTATATTTCCTTTATTCCCATAGACACTTTTTCTCTGCCTATATGTTATGTAATTTTATCTGTGAAAAGAACTAGATACTTGTCTCAGAATAAATGCAGCTTAAATGTAAATTGAATTTGCTAATCCATTTTAAACCTGTTATTGTCAGATAACTTCAGAGTCAAAAATAGATTATCTATAAAATGTCTCTAGTTATCTCTAAAGACACGTAGACAATTATACAGGATTTAACTTTGAAGCATAAATCCAGCCATAGCATCTTCTGCACCATTATTTAAAGAGATAATATTTTCTGAGAATTAAATTTACATTTAAAAAAAGGACTTTTTGTATGTGTGTGTGTGTAAAATGAAAGACATGACCTACACAAACTTTAGTATAGCTGTTAAGTAAAATTCATCCTTTGGTAAAGTAACTGACAACTTTACTACTGATTTCAAAGAGGCCAGGAAGTAAATCAAAGTTCTTAATGTTAGGAGTTTAGATAAATGTACTGTGATGGGCTGTAAATAGAAGACAAAACTGTGGTGCTTCTTTTGGCCAGAATGAGGAAATGAACAAGGACATGTATTATAGGAAAAATCCTTAAAAACATACATACATCCTTAAACACATGCCTTACTTTAAGGTAGTCCCACTGCATTCAGTGATGGCATAAACTTGTTTTTAGAAACAAGTTACTATGGTAAATGCAGCTTGAATTGTACAGTCCTCTGTGTAAGCAAAAATGTTAAGAATATCATTTCTAAAATGATGCTCCAAAGGTTCAATAAACAATCCTGCCAATCCTGCATCCTGCCAATTCATATCTGTGATTTCTTATTATAACTGAAAGTACTATATCATGTGAAGATGTGAAGACGTGAAGGTGGGGGGCAGCCTTGGCTGCAGTGATCCTGAGCCGGTGGAGTTCAGGATCCAGCGAGGAGAAGGCAGGGCAGTAAGTAGCCTTGCCACTCCAGAATTCAAGAGGGCCAAGAGAGCCTCTTGAAAGACCTGCTTGGAAAGATCCCATGGACTAGGGCTCTAGAAGGAAGAGGGGCCCAAGGGAGCTGGTTAGTTTTCAAGCGGCATTTCCTCCATGCCCAGCAACAGTGCATCCCTGGGTGTAAGAAGTCAGGCAGAGGGGGCAGGAGACCTACGTGGATGAGCAGGAAGCTCTTCACAAAACTCCAGCAGAAAAAAGCAATATATAGAATGTGGAAGAAAGGACAGGCCCCTTGGGAGAAATATAGGAAGTTTGCCAGGGAATGCAGGGATGCTACAAGGAAAGCTCAGGCTCAATTGGAATTAAATATGGCAAGGGATGTTAAGAGTAACAAGAAAAACTTAAACATTATTGACTTATTGACAACAAAAGGAAGGTCAGGGAGAACATGGGTCCACTAGTGAATGGAGTGAGTGTCCTGGTTATGAGAAACACCGAGAAAACAGAGCTGCTGAATGCCACCTTTGCTTTTGTGTTTGTCAAGGGCAGCCCTCTAGAATCCCAGGTCCTAGGGACATGAGCTGGAGAGAGGAAGACTTGACTTGGGCAGAGGAAGAGTGGGTCGGAGAACACCTAAGGAAACTTGACATCTAAAAATCCATGAGCCCTGATGGGATGCACCCCAGAGTGCTGATGGAACTCGTGGATGTCATAGCCAAGCCGCTCGCCATCATCTTCAGAAGGTCCTGGAGAACGGAGGAGGGGCCTGGAGGACTGGAAGAAAGCCAGTGTCACTCTGGTCTTCAAAAAACGCAAGAAGGAGGACCCAGGCAACTACAGGCTGGTGAGCACCACATCCATCCCCAGCGAAGTGATAAAACAGCTCATCCTGGCTGCTGTCTCCAGACACACGGAGAAGAAGGTGCTCAGGAGTAGCCATCATGGATTCACCAAGGGGAAATCATGCTTGGCTAACCTGATCGCCTTTTATGAAGGAGTGACTAGCTGAATAGATGAGAGCAGAGCGGTGGATGTGGTCTATCTGGACTTCAGCAAGGCTTTTGACACTGTCCCTCACAGCATTCTCCTGGGCAAGTTACGAAGGTGTGGGATAGATGAGTGGTCAGGGAGGTGGATTAGGAATTGGCTTGGTGGCAGAGTGCAGAGAGTGGTAGTCAGTGGCGCAGAGTCCCCCAGGAGTCAGTCCTCGGTCCAATTCTGTTCAACTTATTCATTAACGACCTAGATGAAGGCATGGAGTGCTCCCTCAGCAAGTTTGCTGAGGATACCAAACTGGAAGGAGTAGTTGATAGCCCTGAGGGCTGTGCTGACATCCAGAGGGACCTGGACAGACTGGATAACTGGGCGGTGAAAAATCTCATGAAGTTCAACAAGGGCAAGTGCAGGGTCCTGCACTTGGGGAGGAATAACCCTGGACACCAGTACAGATTGGGGGTTGACCTGTTTTACTTAGATGTTTATACTTACCAGTTAAGGTAGTTCTTTAGAAGGTTGTAAATAAAATTACATTAACAAATAATTTGATCTTGGTTATGTTTTATGTGCCATGTTTATGTAGGGAACATCTGCAATACATTATCTCTCAAAAAATTAAGAGAAAAGAACTAAAGACTGCTAAAGAAAAAAAAAAAAAAGATGGAAAACTAGAGACTAGTACCCAAAATTCAAATAGCGGCATTTGAAATAAAAAATATTGAAAAGTTTGGACATGGCAAATTGGAAATTGAGTATAAAAATTTATATGTAAAAGAAGCTTCAGGGAGTGACTTTCCCATGTATAGAGTAGGAGCATGACCATAATGTGAAATACTTTCCATAGGACTCCACATAATGCTTAATGCAAGAATTCTAGACTTAAGCATTGGCCTAATATTTTCAGAAAAGAAAACTCAAATCTTTCAAACCAGAATTTCATAAATTTAGAGGAACACAATATTTTGCACTGGATTTCAAATCTGTGAGATCTGCTCATGTAAACTCTTATTTAGCCACTGCAAAAATAGCACATGCCTCTCTGTCAATGTCACTATTTGGACTGTTCCTACTCACCATCTTGCAGCTGTTATTAGTCTAGATCGATGTTTGCTAGCAAACACAAGTCACTAGTATCCAGATGATCTTGCTGGTGATCAGAATCCGCAGAGCAGCAGTTTATCCAGATTTCTGTTCACTTCCCTGACTAGTTATCTAGCCTATACTTCATCAACATGCCTGTTTATTGAAGACAGTAATAACGCCTTATTTAAGTCAAGATAAACAACCTCTACTGTTCATCCACCAACTCTACCTTCTCAGCATAAAAGTTTCATGTTGAAATGAAACTTGGTTTCCATTTCATAAGAATCTATTGATCACTCTCATTCACCATCTTGTCCATGAGTGTGGCTGGAACTAGTGCTTCATTACCTTTCAGATATTGAACTGACTGATGACTAGTTCTCTATCCTCCTTCTTGCCTTCCTTAGAGATAGAAGTGATATTTTCTCTCTTTCAGTTCTCAGAAAGCTCTCCCAGTCGCCTTGACCTTTCAAACTTATCAACAGTGTCCTCAAAATGTATTTGGTCAGCTCCCCCTGCACTAGTGAGTGCATGTCATCAACACCCATGGACTCTTGCATGTCCTGTTTAAATGTTCTCTAACTTGAACTTTGACCACCAAGAATGAGTTTCCATATAAGTGGAAGGTAAGAAGACATTCCATACTTGTGTCTTTTCAATATCCTTTGTCACCAGAGCTCCTGCCCAATGTTTTCTCTAGCATTCCTTTTATTGCAGATGTATTTGTAGAAACCTTTGCTGTTGCCTATCATATCCCTTTGCAATTTCAACTCTGAGTGGTATTTAACTGTCAGAAGCCTATCCCTATCTGCCTGAAGTTTCTGTCTTTCGTACTGAAAAAGTCCTTAAACGTAGAACTTTAATGAATCAGATTTCCATTGACAATGATGGAAATTTAAACACACACATTTTACACACACTTGCATGATTAACTTGAAGCAAGCAAGCAAACAAAACAAAACAAAAAAAAGAAGCTTAATGCTGGATGAATATGAAGTGTTTTATTTAACATAAAATTAAAAGTTTGGTTATTTTGGGGCAGTAGAAATAATTGCCTTCTAATTTCTAAATATGTTCTTCAAAACAAACTGAGAGGAATAATTCGTTTAGAAGAATGTTCAAACTAAATATTTTGACAGTTCCAAAATGTAGTTTCTTTGCTAAAATATCAGAATGAAATGTTCTGACATTTTGAAAGTATTTATTCCTTCTGGTCAGTATTTGCAGTATTTGGAAATGGAATTCTATCTTCTCATAGCCTTTGCTTCCCCTTACCTCTATTTTTGAAAATACTCTCTCTTAAAAATAGCATTTTCCAAATATACTAAGTAGAGAAAGACTATTCCTTAGAAAGCACTGATGATTGTATTCATTAGTCAAGGTTACAGAGATTCAAAGAAGTCATCTAAATCTAGTGCCTTTATGTAGATATGGTAGTGATGCACCCACTGATTTCAAGAAGGTGAGACATGATGACAGGACATTTGTGCCAAACGTTAGAAGTTGGAAAGATTGGGCTATTTTTTGATTATATACACTAGACTTTTTGGAATCCTTCTAAATTAGTCCAGTGAATGATTCCTTCTACCTGACTCATTTATTTTAGTATGGGATTATTTTTCCTCTGCAATATCTATCTATGTTGAAAACATGCCACAATTATATTAGCTTAAAAATGCCACCCGGTTTTTCAGTGCTTAATATCAGCTGAGATGAGCCTGGTAATTTTTATACATGTTGTAAAAATATATATATTATATATATATTTAATTATAATACACAGTTAGGATTTTATTACTTACTTTAGGTGTATAGTGTTATTTTAGATATTGTTAGGAATCCTGTTTGAATTTTTATTTAGTTAATCACCTATCTATTCCTATCTATCTATCTATCTATATATATCTATTTATTCATTCTTTCCTTTGCTTTCTTTCACTAAAAAAATACATGTCTTTTGAGAATCCTGTGTTATATCTACCAGATACACCAAATGCCTCGTACAGCCTAGGATTTTTTAGGTAGAATGGGGATGTATGTTCATCAATTCAATTGATCATTATGAGAATTTAGACACCTGCATCAATGTAGACATCAATGTAGACATTCACATTTGCACCAGCATTTGGATATTTGAGACCTGGTGCAGATTCCCCTGCTTACTGACATTCAAAAAAAAAAAAAACAAAAAAAAAAAACAGTAAAAAACAGCAATAAACTTGAGATTATACACCTTTAAATATTTTAAATATTTCCTCTATTGATTCATGCTAGGATTCATATTTTTGAGATACATATTTTTGAGATTAAAATTACAGAACCTAGCCAGAACATTAATGTAAGAACCATATAAAGAGTTTCAGAGCCTCTTTAAATCAGTGCAGTTTTTCTTTGATATTCTAACTAATTTTCTCAAGTGTGTAGCTTCAATTTGTTAAAGTGCTGATTTATTTTCCGAGGGTAAGTTTCAGTTCTGGTAGTTTGTCACCTACCTACTGCAAGAATAACACTAATAAATTTGCTCTGAGATTTACTCAGTCTAAGCACAAAAATTATTCTAGGAATCATAACTTATACTCAGGAAAGCTGCAGTCTCAAAAACTCTGCAGTTAATTCTCTCTTCTACCCTGCTAAAAACTGTCCATAATGGCTGCACAGCATGTGAACAAAACTGCTCCTGTATACTATTTATTTGTAACAATTTAATGCGGCCAAATGTCACTTGCAGTGCTTTCCCTTTTTTGCTCAAATCCAAAAGCTCCATCTGGCTTGTATCATGTTGAAGCAAAAGAAAGAACTGTAGGAAGGTGAAATGCTTTCTGACGAAATGTCTATTTTGTTGTGGCATAGATGCTAAAAGAGAGCACATGTTTTTATTCTAATATTGGAATTCATTTCCTTTATCAAAAATTACTATCCTCTCAAATGAAAAAAAGAAAAAAATAATAAAATCTTTATACTTAAAGACATATATTCGTGATTTTGCTGTCCAAGTTGGCTTTTGTAATGTTGTCTCTTTGCTTATGAGCTAGTTACTCCATTAAGAAGACAGGGTAGCAAAAAAGCAAAATATTAACATCAAAGCTTTCTTATTTTTAGCACTGATTGTTTCTTGATATAACTGACAAACTGGTAAGTGTAATGAATGTGGTTCTTTCATATTTTATTGGAGATTGGAATTAACTGGAATCAGCTTTCTTAAGAGTTTTATCCTTCAACACCTTCTTTATTGACCCTCTCACTTTAGGGAAACGCAAATATTTCTCCCTCTTGAGAACCCATAAGACACATTCTAGATTTCAGAAATGTATATTCTGAATATACATTTGCTACATTTTTATGCATTCATTTGTATCTTAACGTTTGCTTGGAGGACAGTAAGAAGAGTCCATATTTGTGAAATAAAATCACCTCCTCCTCCGTATTTGCTACACTATTGCAAAATTATATCCTACACTAAGACAGAAACACTTTAGTCAAAATTATAGTATTCAGTGGCAATAGATGCTTCACTACAAAATTGCATAGATGGAACTACATTTGAACAGGAATCTTTCATTACAAAAGCTTTCTATGGGAAAAAGTCTCTTTTATGAAGTGGATAATTTTTGCAGGTTCTCCAATTTAAAATTATGTTGATACTATTTTAAATATTAGATATAATATTATTCTATATCTGAAGAGAAGAAAAATGAATTGTAATGCATACAATGTCCCCTAAATTCTCCTGACAGAGCCAAAGTATCATTTCCTCACTGCCTTCACCTTCATAGCTCTTATCAGCTCAGCACTTGTCCCTCAGTCGAAAGATGAAACTAAAGTAGTACCTTCTAAATGTCCTGTTCAACATTCTGAGTAACTATTACATGATATATAGATATTTTCTCTTTCAGTAAAAGAAATAATCTTCTTCTTAAACTTTTGCCCAAATCTGGGAAGAAAAGATTATTTTTGGTAACAATATTTTAAATAAGCTATGCTTTAGGTTTTTAGCCTCAGTGATAATAGCATCAGCAGGGCTAAGGACTGATTATTCTAAAGTCAGCTCCTCTGCCAACTGCTTGGGCACAAACAAATAGCTGAGGTCTTTTCAGTCAGTTCCAAGACTGCTTAGGAAACAAATGTTCATTCTCACTTTATGGAAGTCAATTCAAATACAGTTTTGTGTGTATTATACGTTAAGTAAGATGACTAACAAAGAAAAGAGTATAGGGTATGCATAGTAATGTATCTGGATAGTTACATGTTCTCATAGAGTAAAATAAAATAATGTATTGGCATAAGTTTCTTATTCTGATAGTCTATAAACACTATTTCCTCCAGAAGTAACTTATAAGACTGCAAAAATATTTAAAAATATGAATAAGATAAATATAAAGAAAAAATGTTTTATGAATGCTAAAGGATAAATATATTAATAGTTTAAAAGTAAAATTAGATTTGTTTTACATGATGGGAAACCTGATTTTCTTGGCTAATGTGGCTATTTACTAATGTGGCTATCTACTACTGTAGATGAATACACAGTGTGGTGGATCGAGAACTGGCTGGATGGCAGAGCTCAGAGGGTAGTCATAAATGGACCCGAGTCCAGTTGGAGGCCTGTGGCCAGTGGTGTACCCCAGGGGTCAGTGCTGGGCCCAGTGCTGTTAAATTTGTTCAACGACCAATTTATTCCAATTTGTTGATGATCCTCTGAGGATAATCATAGAAACAAAAACTCTACTGCTGACACCTGTTATGCAATCATTTGCTGACTTTTAAACTTAAATATCCATAAACTCCTTCTCAAGCCATTCTCCCTCAGTGTTATGATCAAGGACAAAACCATCTGGGCACTTAGTCCTTTGACTGTCACCCTCAGAGTCATGTACTCAGTCACACTTGATACTCTGCAAGTATCCTCTGGCAGTATCCTAGGTGTTCACGTGAAAGAGCAGCAGGAGTCTGCTCAACATCAGCATCAACAGTCTGATGGCTGGATAAACTTCAGCAGTCTTTCTGCAATGTCATTAATCTGAGGTCTAGCAAGCAACAAACCTCGCTAGACAGCGGGACAGATTAGCAGATGGGGTCATCCACCTCCCACAGCATGGAGTCCCCCACTGACATTACTCATTGCTTCCTCCTAGTGTTCCTATATGTCTCCGGCTGAAGACATACTGAGGCTGAACCACGTCTTATGTAATTGGAGATCTGCATGTGAATCAGGAGCCAGAAGTCACAAACTTCCACCATTTCTCATGACAAGATTCTTCACTTCTCACCCTAAAAGGCACAGGCTCTGCCTCTCCCTCCTTCAGTGCACTTGAGGGTTCAGGCTCTTGCAGCTGCAGGCTCTCCAGGAAGACACTGTTATTCTCTTTCACATAATCTCTGCTGCTGCACAGTCTGCTGACCTCCTCCCACAGCTCCATGGTGACCCAGAAACTCAGAAACCACACATCTGTTGAAGGCTAGAAATCTGTCTTCTGCTGCTCAAGCCTCACTGAGTTGTCCCCAGGCACTCCTTGCAGCACTACTCATGAAGTCCTGCATCCTTTTTTGGACGTTGGTCTACATTAAGGTTAATGATGTTTCCAAGATAGTTGCTTCAGTCAGCACTGGGGACCATGCCTATCATGGCACATCCCTATCATTACAGAGTCAATATCTGTCCCTATCATGTGCCTATAGGGCACATCCCTATCATTGTAGAGTCAATGTCTGCTGTTCTAGAAGAGTTGCTCATCCTTCTGTGAACCTTTCTGCACAAACTGCTGTGCAGACCACTGTGTCTGTTGGCTTTCTCTGTTAGTTGCACTCATATACAGTTAACACCTGCAAAGGGACAATCGTATGTCATTCTCATTACATTATAATGCAGCATAGTATAGATTGACTGATATTTGTAATAATATAAGGTAATAAAGTATAGACTGTCTGATATCTGTGATAATACAAAGCAACATCATGAATGCTACCCATAGTTTAGACATCTATTAACATAATGAATAGTGAAACTTCCTTTGCATATTTGCTGTACTCTCAATATTGTTTTCTTTCTTGTGTAACTGTTAAAAGTGTTTCACTTTTTAGCTTGACAGGAAGTCTGGAAGTGTAGACCAAGAAAAAAATGTTAATTACCTGAACTTTCCTTCTATTTTGAGACATTCATATTATTCCTAATTATTTCATTCTCTTTTATGAATTCTTTCTTCATCTTTTTTCCTTTTCTAATTTTCTGATTCAAATTTATTCCATGGCTGTGTTCTCCCTCTCTCTCATGTCCTATTTCCTTGTTTTGTTATTTTTTTTCAAAATTTTTTGACTCATAACACAGTCCAAGAGATATGGATGATGTGATGTTTGAGTGCATGTCAAATTCTTTATTTAGTAGTAATAATAGAAAGAAAAATCATGTTTCTGAACAAATTGTAGAGCTGCAGTTTATTTTGAATTCACAAAGTTGCCTTCCAGTTACCAATGAAATTTTAAAATCAATAAAAAAGACAAAAGCTAGACAAATTCAGAAATGATTATACAAATTCATAGGAAAAAAAAATGTCAGGATTATTGAGCACAAAGACAAAAACTAGCTCAAAAAATGGGAGACTGTATGCAAGAAAAGCATCTTTATATGACCTATTTTCATATTCTGACCTTGGTTTTCACTGCCAATTGCTCTGAAAAATAGGTTGTCAGTTGACCTAGATGCAATACAGCCATTTTTACATTCTTAAATTTTCAAAAATCTGGTAAACGCTCACCAGTATCCCAAGCAGTTTGTGACATAAGCACATTTTTCAGTTTTCAACTTATGATCTTTTCCAAAACTCTCCCTCTGCTCTCAGTGTAGAGGATGTGAGGAAATTTTATGATTTATAAGTATTCAGTGTCTAAAGCACCCTGTGAATGGAAGAAGAGATATTCCATGGCAGATATAAGAAATTTTAAAATGCCACACTCTTTAGATATTTCTTTTTTTTTTTTTCTGGATGATTAGCAGTATCTTTGATCATCTGAAAAATACCAAATATAGTATTAATAATGCCATTTTACTTTTATTTTAAAAATTGGAGATCAAAAATTCATATATTCAAACTTACTATACTTCAACAGTTTAATGCATGAGAGAAATTTCTGCTTATAGGATCTTCTTAAATTCCAAAAATCTGGACTGAAACCTTTCATGATGAATAATATATGTTATAGAATCACAGAATCACAGAAGGGTGAAGGTTGGAAGAGACCTCTAGAGATCATCTAGTCCAACCTCGCCGCTCTAGCACTGGGTGGCATCCAGGCAGGTTTTGAAGACTTCCAGAGAAGGACACTCCACAACCTCCCTGGTAAGTCTGTTCCAGGGCTCTGTCACCCTCAACATGTCATCACATGTTATGTGGATTGGGAACCTATTATGATAAAATAAACATGATTTTGTAATATAACTAAACAGAAGAATCCAGAGCAGCTTAACTTCTAATTTCTGGGCTTATAAAAGTCACATGGAGAATTTGATAGTTTTTTACCCAAGTGACTATATGATATAGGATATGCATGATATAAGACATGCTGTTCTTCAGACATCCTTGCTCATCAGCAATCTAAAAGTTCTGATTAATAATTTTAACAGAGTGACCATTACAGATAAATATTTTTCCTGGCCAGTTTGATAATTAGGTACCAAGATATAACACAGGGGCATATCTGAGCACATGCTCCATTTCCATATTATACTTATATAGATTTCTCACACACAAATATTATTCTAACAATAAATATTCACTAATTTGTTAAATCAAGTATAGTTTGCCTTAGCATCAGATATTGACACCATGCGAGATTTACAGGGCATCTGATATGGATCTATCAAGGCTGTCTTCGATAAAAGCAGATGTTCAGTGTTGTAAACATGGCCATCACATAAAACCAAACAAGATGTAAGTCTTGGCGTGGGCCATGCAGTCACAAAGTGACAGGAGAGCAAATCCTGAAACTGCTGTAAAAGCATGCCATGATCTCATTGGGGAGTATATGTCTGGGTCTGGCAGCCCATGCAAACATCTGACTATAAAACTCATCTAGAATAGACATAAGAGGAAGAGAGCAGAGCAAACGATCATAGAAATCAATGCTGAGGCCTGCTCAAAATCTGACTCAGACTGGTGGGAGCAATTGTAATATCTGCCGAGATTCATCCATGCAAACAACTGGTTTAGTGATAGTAGCAGTTCTCAGTTAACTGTAATGATATGTATGGGTGTTTGTGTGTGTGTGTGTGTGTGTTTGTTAGTAAAGATTCCCTTAACACAACCTCATTTGCTTCACCTCATAAATTGATTTTAGCAGTATCATCTTTAGTTGTACTTTTCCCACCATGACAGCATATCCTATTACTCCTACTCCCAATGCCTTGTCTTCGGCTTCTGGAAGCTAATATACTGTGCTCCAATAAGTAAGTCAGCACCTTAGTTAATTTAATGAGAAATTAGAACTCTTAATGAAATGTTGTTCTATATTGATTTCATTTACAGATGAGAGTTTTATCCCTGCCATATAGAAGTGAAGTATACAAATTCCTAGGTTTCTCTGAATTGTTCAATATATGATATATCTTGCATTGCTACCAGCTAAGTTAATAATGTATCTTCCCTTTGTGTAGACATTGCTTCATTCTGCTAATCAGAGAAGATTAAGAATCAAACCATATCTCATACATATGCTGTCTGTTCCTGGTAAAGGATGTGAATGGAGCAGAGTAAGAGCCATATGGACACTACCCTAAATCACCAAATCTTCATGAACACTAGAAGCATAAAGTTTAAAGACAAATACTCTGATGTACTGTATCATTTAGGCAATGAGATTTCTATTAATTAATATAGGTTTCACACTTTGGAACTGTAGGTAGACTGCATTCAATTTAAACTATGGAAGTAAAGATGATAAGGGAAAATATGAGATGACTGGAAAAAAAGGCGACATAACACAGAAGTGAAAAAAATGAAGATTTGGAGAACTAAAGCTTGGTCAATTTAACTTAAATTCTGAGAAGATTATTTCACAAATTATTGTGAGAGTCATGTACAGGTATGTGAAAGACAAAAGGTGAATGGAAAAAAACAATGTGGGTTTAGCAAACTGACAAATCCCGTGGCTGTTTCTGATGAAATAAGTGGTTCAATGGACAAGAAGAGAATGGTGAATGTTGTCTATTCTGACTTTAGCCAGGCTTTTGAAAAGTGCTTCTATATTATCCTTGTAGACATACTGAAGAGAGCTGACAGATAGGCTAAAAAAAATGGGTTGAGAACTGACTGGATTACCAGTTTTTGAGGGTTATTGGTGAAACAGAGTTCTTTATTTGGGTGGTTATTATTGGTCCCTGGGAGACCACTCTCCATCATCTTCAAGAGATCAAATAGAGGAGGCGGAAGAAGCCTGGAAGAAAGCCAGTGTCACAGCAATCTTCAAAAAGAGCAAGAGGAGGAGTCAGGCAACTACAGGCTGGTTAGCCTCATCTCCGCCCCGGAAAGGTGATGGAGCGGTTCATCCTAGGCATTTTAAGGAGAAGAGGGTCATCAGAAGTAGTCAGCATTGATTCATCAAGGGGAAGTTTGACGGAACTAATAGCCTTCTATGATGGCATGACTGGCCAGCGGGACAAGGGGAGAGCCATGGATGTTGTATACCTTGACTTCAGCAAGGCTTTCGACATCATAATATCCTCATAGAAAAGCTTTGGAAGTGTAGTCTGGACAGGTAGACAATGAGGTGGATTGAGAACTGGCTGGATGGCAGAGCTCAGAGGGGCCAAGTCCAGTTGGAGGTCTGTGGCCAGTGGTGTCCTCCAGGTGTGAGTACTGGGCCCAGTGCTGTTCAACTTGTTCATCAATGATCTGGATGAGGGCACTGAGTACACCCTGAGCACTTTTGCAGACAATATGAAGCTGAGAGGAGTGGCTGACACTGCAAAGGTCTATGCTGCTATTGAGAGAGACCTGGACAGGCTGGAGAGTTGGGCAGGAGGAACCTCATGAGGATGAACAAGGACAAGTGCAGGGTCCTGCATCTGGGGAGGAATAACCACAGGCATCAGTCCAGATTGGAGCTTAACCTGCTGGAAATCAGGTCTATGAAGGAGTCCTATTTTGGAGTCCTGGTTGACAATAAGGTAACCATCAGTCAGCAGTGTGCCCTCATGACTGAGAATGCCAATGGGATTCTGGAGTGCATTAAGAAGAGCATCTCCAGCAGATGGAGGGAGGGTATCCTGCCCCTCTCTTCAGCTGTCATGAGGCCACACCTGGAGGATAATGAGCAGTTCTGAGCTCCCTAGTACAAGAGGGATGTGGCACTTCTCAGGAGGGTCCACCAACAGAGCAATAGAGATTATTAAAAGAGTGGACTATATATTGTATGAGGAAAGACTGAGTATATTGGGCCTATTTTCCCTAGAGAAGAGAAGACTGAGAGGGAATTTTATCACCATGTACAAATATCTGAGGGGAAAATGTAGGGAGGAAGGGGCTAAGCTCTTCTCAGTTGTGGCCAGTGATAGGACAAGGGGCACTGGATACAAGTTGAAACACTGGAAGTTCCATGTGCATGTACATACATGGCTGTTATTTAAATAAAAGACTGCAGTATATATATATATGCATATATATACTTTATATATATAAAAATCATATTCAATAAACTTTTTTCATGTTAGGCTTATATCAGAATTGTATGCAATTGCAGACTTTAGCAAATGCATAGTTAGCAAATAGAGAGTTTAATATATCTAACTAAATTACTAATCCTATAAAAAGAATATATATGCATATGAACATTGCTATTATGTACCAGATGGTGTTGCCTATGTGCTATGATAGTAATGAGAAAATGAGAGATGTAGTGATAGTAATGAGAGAGAGTGACAGGGCCCCAGAAGAGGTGCCCAGGGAGATTGTGGATTCTCCTCTGGGGGTTTTCAAAACCCACCTGGATGCCACCCTGTGCCATGTGCTCTAGGTGTCCCTCTAGGGGGGTTGGACTAGATGATTTCTAGAGGTCCTTTCAACCTTAAAGATTCTGACTTTGTGAGATGATAGTGGGGCCAGTGCTGCTTAGCATTTTCAGTTATGTCCTAGATAATGCAGTTAAGTACACTCACAGCAAATTTTATGGGGTACTTGATAAACTAGAAAGCAGAGCTACTATTTAGTGGGTCTCAACAGAGTGGATAAATGTGATAAATTTCAAGACATTCCTGCACCTTGGCAAGAATAATCCCATGCATTTGTACAGACTGGGGTCTAACTAACTAGAGACAACTTTGCAAAAAAGGACATATGGATCCTGGGGACAACAGATTGCCCATAAGGCAGCAATGTGTTGTTCTGGCCCAAGAAGCTACTGGCATCCTGAGTTGCATTAGCAAGAACATTGCTAGCAAATTAAGGGAGGTTATCTTTCCCCTCTATAAGCCTTGAAGAGACTGCGTCTGGACTGCTATGTACACTTTGGTCCACTTATTACAAGTAAAAGATTGATAAATTGACATGAGTTTAGTCAGAAGTCACCAACATAAATAGGGGCTAGAGATGGAGAGATGCTCAGGGGCACACTGTGAAACCATAGCTTGTTCTTCCTGATGAAGAACAAGTTAAAGGAGTGTCTTACTGTTGTCTTTAACTAGCTAACAGGAGGGATGGAGCTAGGCTTTCTCTGTAGATACACAGAGGACAGACTAGAAGTAATGGACTCAAATTACAACAAAGGAAATTCTGATTAAAGAGAAAAATCATAATGAAAGGATGCTCAGGAAAACTCGTTGCTGGAAGTACCTAAAATCTGAGGGGATCTAAATTTAATAAACTTGATCAAACTTCGAAGAGAGTGCTGCTTAGAGAAGAATGATGGATTAAGTGAGCACAACAGATTTTTATCAATATCGATTATTTTATGAATCTATGATTCTATATATATAGTACTTTTGCAAAAGTAGTCATTCTTAGTCTTCAATTATCAACAATTCATCACAGTCCCTGCTTCATCACAATCACTTTATTTCTGACCAAAATTCGTTAACATATATTTTTGTGAGCTTCATTTTTTTTAATTTTCACTACAAACATAAATTTCTCTGCAAAACTCTTCTTTTCATTCTGTAACTGACTAGCTTATGTTAAGATTGTGTATTTATTTCTTTGAAAAGTGAAGTAAGAGAAGCTTCTTGTGTCTATCACTAGAAGTCTCCTTTCCTATTCAATAGTAACTTTTGTGGCTTGTCTCTAAAGCCTTCAAGATTTTTTGAGTGGAGGCACAAAAACTAGATAAAGCACATCAATAAAATTTAAATAAAATACCAATTCTTTCTTTTTGTTGCAGTTGTGCTACTACTGTAGAGAAGGCAAATTATTTTTAGTCAAGAAACTTATGTGAGAATGGGAAAAATGAATTACAGTGTCCATTTCAAGAAATTTGGAGGCATTTATATTCGGTATCAATCTAATATGATACACTAACACCATCATTTACATAGAGATTAATATTCTATATTTCCTTCTATTTGAGAGTGAGTTATCAAGTTTGTGTGCAACAAAAACACTCAGAATGGTTCTTAAACTAATATTGGCATACCATAATAGGTAGAAAGAATATTTCTTTTCCTTACTTTCATAACAGCTTTACTGCTTTTACTGCTCCCGTGGAAACAGACTGAAGCCTGAGGCCAAACTGAATTTGAAACTGAGGTCAAATTGAATTTAAATATGACTGACTTATTCACTCTGTAGCTCTCTTTTGACTTTGTGAGCATAATCATGAGGGTTTGGAGATGCCTGGAAATTACTGCGACACATGGTAGGAATTTTTATGACATGGAAAAAGACTAACTCTATATTCAGAGTTATTGAAAACTAGTATTGGTAGTTATGAGGACTCCTCAAATGATTGTAAATTCTTGGATGTGGGTTTTCTTTTAGAAGTTCATTCAGTAGGTGCAATACAAAATTGCTATTTTCTCTAAATATGAAAACTCTAAAAACTGATGGATACTCTGAGACAGAAAAGAAAAAAATCACATAGACCTTCTAATTTTGTCAAGAGTAAACAGAGAAAAATAGTGAAATATGAGCCAGCTATACAGACTTGAAATTAGAAATTTAGAAAACATATGCATCTGTTATAATATCAAATAGTATCATAATTTTTAAGTAGCTTTTTTTTTGATGATGGAGTTCAAATCAGCTTGGTATTGTGGTAATATTACTGACAATTTCGAGTTTTGTAAAGGACATTCATAGGCTACATTCTTATTTTAAGTTTGCTGAAGTTAATAGAAATCGTGATGGTTTTCATAGGTTATTTGATGTGATGATGATATTAAATATGTTATGATGCAATGTTTATGATTTCAAAGAGATATAAATAAATTCAAAAGTAGCTGTTTACAGCAATTAAATCTCTTTTACAATTATTACTTTTTTTCCTCTGTGCTACTGGATATTTTACTTGAATATCAAACAGATAGTCAAGCTTCTCAGCAGGGTAAAACATTTTTTTTGCATTACATTATTGTTCCTACAGTTGCTACATTATACAGAAGCTACTTCACCTGAATGCACAGTCAGTACTGAATAATTTGTTTTTCTAAGTCATCATTAATATTTGCATTTTTGAGTGTCTATTATTCAAATAATTAAAGATACCTAGTTAAGCTTTGAAAGCTGGCTTTACACAGATGGGCATGATTTTTATAGAGTACAGTAGTATGTAGAATGAGAGAAGAGGAAATGACATTGTGCACAGGCGCTGAGAGGATGAGGGCAGATATTGGAATAAAGCTTCCTCACTTTCAATACCCAGGTTTATCTATTTCCTCTTTCCCCATGGTGAAAGCCTGAGAGTTATTACACTAAAACCAAAGGAGAAGACACATCCTTAAGTGATAATCCGTTCCTCCAAGACGTGGAATCATCCTGCAAATAAAAAGAATCAGAAGTACTGTTTAACAAAATACCACCAATATTCTTATTGGCCCTATAGATGAGCTAGCAATACAATGTATCTGGAAAGTTACTAGGGTTTTATAAGGCAGTAGACAGGCATCTTTTACTGAAACTTCATCCTAGCTTCACAAAATTTCTTATATTTTTCTTGTCACTTTCTGTCTTTTTTCTCCTGTATCATCTTCAGTCAACTAATCTCTGCTCCATTATCCACTATTTAAAAATAGATTTTTATTGCTATTTTACATCAAAGAGTTCTAGGAAGCAGAGGCTGAAAATAATGTTAGCTTTTAGATTATTATTTTGCAGGTTTGCTGTGACAAGGCTGTGCATTTTAATGCTTCTTACAGTGATCTATCACATGGCTCTTGCAGACACTTTAAACTTTTCAAGCATCTTAACTTCCCATTTGTCATATATTTTCATATCTAGTAGCTCTTTGTCTTAAAAGATGATAATGTGAATATGTTTACAACATACTCTCAAGGAGATATTTTGTTAAAAGTATATTATTTTACTGTGAGTAACAAGCTCTTACACCTGTTCTAAAATGCAATTGTACTCCCTTCTAGTATTTTTTCAGTCCCTTAGGCTGTTAAGTAGCAAGTCACAGAGCCCTACAGTAATATTTGAAACTTTTTCTCCCTTTCATGTCAGTTCATAAGAATTTACAATACTTTTTAGAACACTGATACTTTAATTAAATTTTGAGATATGTCAGTTTACCCACAATTATTTTAATTATACAGTTGCTATTTCAGCATTGTTTCTCATTTTCTCATCTAACATATGCTTCCTTATTATGAGATTTAACTTTTTATGCATGTGGTACATGGAACTCATGCTGAAATTAGCCAGGTTCCCTTTATAATTGGTTTTAAGATTACTGATTCTGATTTGATGAAGTGACACATATGAATCCAATGAATCCAAAGAATTGTGTTTGTGGTGATCATCTGAAATCCTGAAGAATGCCTCGAGTGTCTGGGCACAACTAGATTATATTAATTCACTAATTCAAAAGTTGCTGTGGGTAACTTCTTGCAATTGCATAAAAATGTATGCATGATAGGTTAAATTCTATGAATCAGGGTGGTTGATTCATAACAAAACAGTGTCATGAACCTGGATTACTTTTGATATTTGTCATTACAGTTCCAGTGTTGAAGACTTTCACCAGAGTTTAATAGATACAATCTGTTCCAATTTCTACTGGTACTAAGAAATGGAGAGTGAGAGAAACAAAGGAAAAATAAAGGACAAAAAATAATATTAACTGATTCCAAGATTTTTTTTTCTTTAAAAAAATCAAAATTTAACTGCTCTAGTAATTAATTATGAATTATTTTGTCAGAAAATATACCTGATCCAAGTCCATTTGGAACATTATCTCAAGCTCTGTGAAATGGGAGACCCAATGTGCTCTAATAGGGTATCTGTCAGAAAGACTGGCAAAGCAGTGCTCTAAAATATGCTTTGGAATGAATCAGGATAAACTCATGGGTACAGGTGGAGCTATGCCCTCAGCTGCCTGTTTGTCTTCACTTCTCATTTATGGGTGATGACCCTGGTGCAATATCATAATTCTCCAATCCCATAAACAAGAGATGGATATGTTTCTGATTCAGGGCAATGTCTCTGAGGTGTCAGCTATGTTTAATCACCTGCTAATTTTTTTATTTGTAAGTCTGTGGTCAGTGCGAGCAACCAGCAGCCTGCTTATTGCTTTTGATAAACAGATAGCAGGAAATGCCTGATTGAACTTAAAGATACGATATAATTTTATTTTTTGCCAGATATATTACCTTGACTGAGAATTTATGTGGGAATGTATGTGGCATATAAATCACCTAGTTCTTGTGAATTGTATCTAGAATTATATACGTTGTATAACCACAAGCAATATTTCATCTGTTTATATTGATTTCATGTCATTTGGACTTGATTTCAAGGCAGCAAGCTGAAATAAGATATGTATTTCATTATGTTAAAAAAAAAAAAAAAGAGAAAAAATGTCCCGAAATAAATCCATCGTTCAGGAAAGACAATATAGAATCTGAGTCTCAAACATGATTATCTATCAATCTTGTAGAAAAGAATTCTTAATGAATATTTTTATTTTCATTCTTTCCATAAGTATTTAATGTTTACTATACTATTTTTTGTGTGTATGTGTGTTCGTGTGTGTGTTCTGTAGTCAATGGTTATGGAATATTTTATGATCATGGTTAGTGGTAGTTTGGAGATGTAGATGTTGCTACAGTACTTTTTGAACTTCTACATTTGACTTTATTGATATGAAATTCTATACCATGGATATTTATTTCTTTATTCCAAGAAAGCAGAAAAAGTATCTATATGATACTAAGCATTTTCTTTTATAGTGAAATCAGCAAAATAAGCTAGAACTCTGATCTAGTGCCATAACATTTTATTGACACATTAGCATTACATTGAAAAGCAATTATTTCCTTGCTTTTTTTTTTTTTTTTTAGTTTTCTTTTCCTTCTATCCTTCTCTTAATTTTACTCATTGTTTTTTCCATTAGTTATATCACAGAATCACAGAATCTATAAGGTTGGAAGGGACCTCTAGAGATCATCTAGTCCAACCTTCCCGCTCCAACGGGCACACCTAGAGCA
>JAUBOD010000139.1:856332-870350 GCA_032353885.1 Nothura maculosa
TTTATGCTAGAGCTTTACCCATCATCTCTTAAAAAGATTTTCATATGAGGGGTCTATTTCTTTCTCTTTCTCTTTCTCTTTCTCTTTCTCTTTCTCTTTCTCTTTCTCTTTCTCTGTCTTTATTGCTCCTTTTGAAACAGTTTTAATCTTCTTGGGATATTTTAGAGAAACACAATAATATTTAAATGTAAAATGTTCAAGCTCTTTTTTCCCTTTGTTTTAGTACACAGAACTTTTCTCTTTACCATTTTCTTTTTTCCATGTTGAGTACTGTCCGGAGCCTCATTCTGATGGATTGGGATTACTTTGGGATTATTTTGACCAGAGGAAACTCATTTTTAAAGTTGTTTTTAATTTTCTTGTAATGAAGTGAAAAAGAAACTACAATTTATCTGTTTGTAACATACATTTCAAAGCATTTAAACATTTTTACTCATTTAAAAACTTGAATTTTCTCTATTGAATATGAAGAGTCTAAACTGATCAGTAGTTTGGAAGCAAATATCAACACTGTGTTGACAAATTATCGTTAGTGTAGAGAAATGCAGTTTGTTGCACCCAGTTTGAAGATTTTTGTCTTGTCGTCAATGTTTTTGTTATTTTTTCCAGATAGAACTTTTTTTTTCTTTTATTTTCTTTTCACAGCTGTAGAGAAATAAAAATTAATATGTTCCATTTACCAAAGAAAACAGAGATAAATAAAGGGATACTCACAACTAGGAGCTTTGATGGCTGCATTAAGCATATGTGTCCTTTAAAAAAAATAAGTACTATGCTACTTAACAGTTTTATTTTTTTTTGCTCATTATGTTCTGAGCTGGGAAATTTACCCTTAAATTAACTGGAAGTTAGAGCCAAAAATATGATGTGACTATAGGATTATGGCACCATGCTTGTTTTATCTTTTACAATAGCATCACAAGAATTAAAATATAGTTTTCATTATAAGATTCACTATCAAATTGGGTAGTAATTTTCTTGACAAGAAAGACTTGAAAAATAGCAAGGAAGTAAACATTTATAAAAATTATTTTGATGTTGGTTTAGCAAATACCTCACTAACATCAGTTTTCCATGCTTGCCTCATTTTTATCAGTCCATTAACCTAATTTTTATTCAATCTTATGAGAATACAAAAAGCAAAAGCAAATTAAAATACAAAATTAACTGCAGTAAAACTACCCAAATTCATACCATAAAAGTACAGGTACTGAATAAAAATTTGTTACTGTTCAGAAATTCAATATTTAAGAAACTTCTGAAAGCAAAATTCAAAACTGACATTATCAGGAATTTTCATTTCAATAAGACTATCTTTGATTGTAGAAATGAGGTGGTGCACAAGTACCTTGTGAACATCTATTCCTATTAACTCTAGTAACGAGATCTGGATTTATATGGAAAAAGTATTCCAGAGGCATTAGGTCAAGCGTATCATTCACTATATTCTATGATTCCACAACAGTACTGACATCTTCAAATTGCTAGAGATAAATTTTCTCCTCTTATCATTACTCTTATATACTATTTACTTTGATGTTTTCTTTTAACCTGTGTCTGTATAATTTCTATTCCAAAGAAATTTTAGCAAATGACAAATACATCTAGCTGATTAAAAGCCATTAAATATAGTAAAGCCACTTCCTTACACAGGAAGTTCCATCTCCATATGAGGAAGAACTTCTTTACTGTGAGGGTGACAGGCTGCTGAGGGAGAAGTCTCTTTCTCTGGAGGTCTTCAAAACTCCCCTGGATGCCACCCTGTGCCACATGCTCTAGGTGTGCCTGCTTGAGTGGGAAGGTTGGAC
Organism: Nothura maculosa; assembly: GCA_032353885.1. Lineage (NCBI taxonomy): Eukaryota > Metazoa > Chordata > Aves > Tinamiformes > Tinamidae > Nothura > Nothura maculosa. The sequence goes on from JAUBOD010000139.1 coordinate 858,141, forward strand.
TAGATGATCCCTAGAGGTCCCTTCCAACCTTAACCATTCTGTGATTCTCAGGTACAGACTCAGGCTCATTACAGTTGATGCTCATACCCTGTTGATGTTCCTTTTTACCATGGAAGGGTCTGGCTAGCTTCTATTGCCCATCTCCTTGACAGACTCACATTTTCCCATTCAATAATGTGTTTTCAAAAATTTCATAGTATTAAAAATATATTATGCTTATTCAGAAATTCTGGAAACCCAAAGGATTGAATGTTGCTGAGATTTCTCATTTTCAGATATTAAATCCAAAGAAATAAACTGCATATGTAACTGCTGTGTAAACCACTGGGTAACTTGCAATTTAGTTCCTCTATGCAAAGCAAAAGGGATGTCTATTATAAAAATATATATTTATAGATATCTATATATTTATTATAAATAACAGCATACAGATACAGAGATTTTTTTTTCTACACAGGATATCATTTGCCATTGTACTTATTAAAACTTGGAATTGTTACAAAAAGTATGTTCTCTACAACATGACAATGTTTTTCATAGCAAGAAGAAAATCTTCTCAGTAGTGGCCTTATTATGGAATTTGGTTTAGAATTTGTAAATCTTACTTGACATCTAACAGTGAAGCCACATTACTTCTACATTAAAAATTCTGTTAAAATATATAGATACATAGATATATAGATTGCTTCCTTAAGGTGAAAATTAAAGCTCAGCATGAGACTAAAGTTATTCATGTCCTCCCACATGGAAAAGCATAGGAAAGGTTTTATATAGCAGTTCAATGTGTTAAAAAGAAAAAGAAAAAAAAAAGAACAGAAACCCAGTCTTCATTACAAGTTGTCTATAAGTTTATAGCTCTCTCAAAAAATACTAACAAAAGTATTTTGTGCAATTAAAATAAAATATTACATTTTTAATAAAAGATCTATGGTGATTCTCAATCAACTTTTTCAGCCAAAGGATTTACAGAACTGCCAATGTACTTTTTAATTAGTGTAACCAGTACCAGAACATAATTACTGCAGTTTAACCTTTATAACATATGGGACAGAACGCAGGCACATGGATACCACAACTTTATTTTGGTATAAGATACCCCGATTTTAAGCCTTGGAGCACATCACCCATTCCATTGCATCAATATAAATCCAAATAAAATAAGGCATTTTATTCTACAGAGTAAGGTTGCATTTATAGTGAAAAGCTGAGGATATTCAGAACAGTGATATAGCTTCTAGAATAAATATTTCAGTCTGTTATGTTAGATTCATCATAGATGCTCAAACTAATGTCTGATAGCTCCACCAATTTAGTGCTTAGAGTACAAGGTCACAGCGCAGAAGTCTCAGCAGAAGCAAAGGCATCATAGAAGAAAAGACACCACTTTGCATCACAGTGAACCTTCTTCTAGCCAAGAAATGCCATCCTGCAGCTCACTTTTCTCAGGCTCCATTTTCACAAATAGTACCAAGAGGACAGCATCATGACCAATGCATAATTCCATTTCTTTTTCACAATTCTAAAGTTCTCATTATTTTTTTAATGTTATCTCCTATCATACAATGTATTCTATCCTACCATTACTCTGTGCTACTCCAAAGCTTATGTAAAATACTATTATTGTTTTCTATTTCTCTTATCTAGCACCATTGTTAACTGAAGGCTAAAATAAAAGCAAAACATCATGATGTCTATGTGCAACTCATCTCAGGGGCTTTATTTCAGGCAGATTTAACTGGAATAGTAATGGTGCAAACATGACAAAAAGCAATAAGCTTGTAGATAGCAAGATCCAAATGGCATAAAAGTTGCTGTTAAATTATGAATGTCTTTTCAATTGACAAATTTTACCTAACAAAGTCTTTATGAATGTGGAAAACATGAATGAAAGACAGCTCTTAGACTTATTTAGTACATATGTAATCATTTTAAATTGAATTTCTATTAGATATTGAGGCAACAGAAATGTTTCAAGTGGTTGGAGAATCTATATACAAGACCTATTATTTGATATAAAAAGTCTTTGATCCTTTAATGCAGGTGAATCCAGGCCTCCAAATAATAGAAGAATGCTTAGAGATAATCTGTCTGACCTTACATAAGGCCATCTTCTCTATCTTATTTGCTTTAGATATGACAGCTTTTATCTCTTTTCATAAAATCTCCAAAAACTATTGGTAGAATGAGAAGGAGGAGGAGAGCACTCCTCTCAAGTAAATTTTGATCTGATATTAATACAGAAATTTAGGAAGCTTGGATTTTTTTTTACATGAAAAATTTTTATTTTTTAAAAATGATTTTTATTTTTTTACATTTTTTTTTATTTTTTACATGAAAAAAAATCTAGCAGATTTCCATAATCTGAAATTAATAGATGAAAGTTTTATTTTCATATCTGAAATTTTATGGAATATACGAATATTGAAATGTGTGAAAATTGAAATGTAAGGATATTGAAATTGTTCCTAGTTCAAGACTTGAGTTTTCCAAAGGCAGTAAACCATAGCCAAAATTTGGCAGGAGAAAGAGTGAAATTTGAGGTTCTATTTCTGAGGAGTATGTTAGAGCACCACAGTCACTGTTGAAACATCTGAACTATATACTGTATGTACATATAATAATACTATTAATATATTATTAATATATGATACATATAGTATTAGCATATATAATTTATGGTACTGGAAATAAACTCATCAATTGAATTGTTCCTCCAGATAATTTCTCATCAGAAGTTCAGGACGAGAAGATTCTGTTACCATTAACAAAAGTTTTTTTTTTTTTTTTTTTGTGGGGAATTGATACTTGATATATGATTATTATTTTGAAAATTTCTCTTCATTAATGCTAATGTATTAATGCTTTCCTCACCCTCCAATCACAATATCATATAAAAATGCTGCTGGAAAACATTAAAATGTGAAAAACATGCAATTATTTAGCACTCAGGAAAAATGTGTATATATACATGTATGTCTGTTTAAATAAATCTACTTTTAAGGAGGAATATTTTTTTTCTGTGGAAACCTCTTGAGCAATCCACCACTTGAATCATATATTTATCCTCACTTCAATTCTTCTCACTCAGTTCTTTACCTGTAACTGAAAAGGTTACTTTTTTTGAGTTATATTTCTTAGGTTGTTTTAGGTTTCAGCTGAAAGGCTTTCCTATGACTCCTGTATTGTGTACTCTTTAAATTCCCTATAAAGATAGCTTTTTTCTTAAAAAAAAAAAAAACATTATGCCAGTTAATGGGACCTTTGCCTTATGTTCAGCTATTCATGTTAGCAGATCAGAAAAGCACTGTAAAATGCACAGACTGTGCTTAGTTGGGGGTTCTGCAGAACAGCTACAGCAGATGGTCTTAACCCTTCACTAAATCATCAGCATTCCTCCCGGATATTATAGTTTTCTTGTCAAGAATTTTCCAAGTATGTTTACCTATCAGTGGTCTCAATGGGTTTTTACTTCCTAAAACATGGAGAAAATAACTGATTTCACAACACAGGAAATGTGGATAAAAAACAGACTACAGTATTAAAAGTAATGTGTTTGTAACCCATACCTCTTTTGAAATTAAATCCACATATATGATTAGATGAAACACTGAAAAATCATTAGCTGCTGGGAAATTTTGAGTGACTGAAGATAAAGGATTACATATGTATATAACAAGATAATTTGAGAAACATAATATCAATTTATGTCAATATTCTCAAATTTATTTCAAGCAAATCTGATTTTAAATAGTCTAAATATTTAAGGATCTCAAGTAAATATGTTAGCTAACATAATTTACTTGAAATATACAGCAAAAGAAATAACCAAACCCCATTTCCTCAAATAATATTTTGGTTCTGTACAAAGATTGTGAATATCCAGCATGATTTATTTTGAGTTTAGTTTTAACGAGTAAAAATTTCCTAGGACACTTTAGGACTTTGTTCTATATATGAAAAACACTTTGGGCATGACTATTAAAGAATAGTTAATGTCCACATGCTCTACTGGGTAGTATATGGTATGCTGACAGAAAGCATTTCAGTTCTGTTCTCAGATCATTCTACTACAGGTAACAAAGGACTACAAATCTTTCATATAACATCTTCTTCTCTCTCTTACCGTGGAATTCAGGTGTCTTCCCATCTTGCTGTGAATGTCAAGACGAAGTGATTGTATAAGATGCAATCTTAACTTATTAAAGAGCTGTTAGCTAAACAGGAAATACTATTTAAAGGTTAACAACAGCAATAAAATAGAATTGCAATAGTCTCTACAGAATTACAGAATCACAGAATGGTGAGAAAATTAAATGAGATGAAGCTCTGTTGTATTTTAGCTCCATGTGTACCTTCTTAAGAAAAAAATATTCTTCTCAGTAAGTGCTTAAAAGAACTGCCTAGAGAAAGCTTGAAAGCTAAGTATGTATAAGCTATAGTATGGGGAAATAAATTACTCTGTGTCCCACAATGTTGTATTACAGAATTGCCTTTGATTCGTATTGGAATAGGACAATGTTAGTGGATCATTTTTATATTTACAGAAGTAGCATTTTTCTATGTAGAGAGAGGAAAAATGTTTTAATTCTAGTGCAAGAAAAATACAATATGAAATAAAAACTGCCTGCTTATTTACCAACAAGAGTGTTCATAGTTTTTTTTTGCCTTTTGAGCATCATGATAATAATCCTTCATATAATACTCAAAGAAGAAAAAATTAAGATAGGCAAGAATATTTAGCAAAAGACATGAGAATAAAGACATCTACATATTCTTTTTTATAGGCAGGCATGAATATGCTAACTTTCATACTGATTAGTGTATTCAAATTATCTCAGTATTCTCAAACATCAGGGCTTTATCTGATATGTGTATGATGCCCAGTACTATGCAAAACACCTTAGAATATTATACAGATAAAAATATTACACAAGTAAAAACAATAACATGCAAATATAAATATATCAACTGATTCTGACATTTTCCTTTTGTCTTTTCTGGTGATAAAAAGTGGCTCATTTCTCATTCTAAGATCTTTATTGTCATCTCTATGTATATTTTCATCCATTGTGTGAAGGACTTTGTGAAAATATTATGTGCTAGTGCCTAAAGAGTTAATTAGTTTTTTTGAGTCTATGAATAAGTGATGTACTGCTGTGTGCAATTAAGATTTATAGAGAATAGGATTAATGGGAAGCAGTCAGGGGCAATGAGAGACTGTTTTGTGAAAGAACTGAATGGAGGAGAGGCAGATATATGCTAAGGGTATATGTTGTTTCAAATTGAATTGATAATTGATAATTGATAATTCATTTGACTGAATTAATAATTGAAAAAAAAAGAAAAATTATTTAAGAACTATTTAATAATTCTTCTAATATTATGAAATTCATTTGCACACTTTCATTATTTATATTTTCACATACTACTTGGTTATAAGTATGGGAGTTTCATAACGATCTTAATAATTTAATAAAATAGCTTCTGTTTGTTACCTGAAGTTTGTTACCTGAAGATGATACAAGAGGTTTTTAACCTCTATAAGATACAGGGCAGTCTGCCCACAATAGACAGCATTCAATTTGAACATGTCAAATACTATAAACCAAGGAATAAAGTAATAGTTAAATCACAAAAATTAACTGAGTGTTCAGACTGAAAGTTTTAGGCAATTATTATCTCTCTGCATTAATTTGTGATTGAAATGCTTATTTTCGCTTTGCAATTTCACCCTCCTTCAGCTAGGCCATGCCAAGAAAATTGATTTTCTTCCTGACCTGAAAATGTTTCCAGGCCAAAGGTGTTTTTGTCACATTGTCACATTTCTGTGACATCTCAATAGTGTGAATTGGAAGAAGAAAAGGAGATCAACTAGTCAGATTAGATACAGAGAAAACAATCACCTGAGGCATGTATTAATCATGCCCACGAAATAAAATCTTCTATATGAATCCACTAAAGTTCATCTTAAAATATAAGTATCCTGACCGGATCAAAAAGGATCAAATTCTATTTAAAAATGTATACTTTGACCAGAGTAGGTCCTTTTTTCTTTTTTTATGAAACATTCCATTCTAATTTGAAAAGTCTTTTCTTAATTAAAAAGCCTTTCCCCCGTTAAATTTTTCTAATTAAATTTTTCTTAATTAAAAAGCCTTTCCTAAGACAGTTCTAGAGACTGAAGAACAGTGTGTTATTTCTGTCATGAGTTTGCTTAAGTTAAACACACTTTTTTTTTTTTTAGTGTTTCCTATGCAAGTATCTCTCTTGTTCAATTCAAATATTTTTTTTTCCTGAAGATTAGTGACTAAAAGCATATTCCTTCTCAGGCCACTCTTAGCTGTATATTAATACTTTACAGGTTTTACCAGAATTGACTGTTATATTATTATAAAATATTTATTCTGCTATTGTAGGAAAGGAATTCAGTTTGTTCATTGGTGCCATTTTGAACCAAAATTTAAATTAGTGCCACTTTAAATTAGTGCGGGCATTTGTTTGTGTATTTCTTTCTTTTGTGTATTTCATGTGTAAAAGCTGCTCGCCATCATCTTCAGAAGGTCCTGGAGAACGGGGGAGGTGCCAGAGGACTGGAAGAAAGCCAACGTCACTCCAGTCTTCAAAAAAGGCAAGAAGGAGGACCCGAGCAACTACAGGCCAGTGAGCCTCACGTCCATCCCCAGCAAAGTGATAGAACAGCTCATCCTGGCTGCTGTCTCCAGACACATGGAGGAGAAGAAAGTGCTCAGGAGTAGCCATTATGGATTCACCAAGGGGAAATCATGCTTGACTAATCTGATCATCTTCTATGAAGGAGTGACTAACTGGCTAGATGAGGCAGAGCAGTGGATGTGGTCTATCTGGACTTCAGCAAGGCTTTTGAAGGTCCCTCACAGCATCTTCCTGGGTAAGCTCCAAAGGTGTGGGATTGATGAGTGGACGCAGAGGTGGATTAGGAATTGGCTTGGTGGCAGGGTGCAGATAGTGGTAGTCAGTGGTGCAGAGTCCAGTTGGAGGCCTGTACTTAGCGGTGTCCTGCTAAGTACACAGTTTCACAGGAACTTCAGGAAACATTTCTTGACAGTGAGGGTGACAGAGCACTGGAACAGGCTGCCCAGAGAGGTTGTGGAGTCGCCTTCTTTGGAGATCTTTAAAGTCCACTTGGATGCAGCCCTGAGCCATGTGCTCTAGGTGACCCTGCGTGTGCAGGGGGGTTGGACTAGATGACCTCTAAGGTCTCTTCCAACCTTAAGCATTCTATGATTCTATGATTCTTTACTTGTTTTAATTAAGAGCCTTTTACTATTGTTAGTGAATTTCTTCTCAAATCTGGACTCCAGATATTCTTTCTTTTTAATGACAAATCTGTTATTTGAAATATCACTTTAAATCAATCTATGAAAAAAATGTTGTGAAATTGCACTAGTAGATTCCCTGCAGTGTGTTGATTTACTCTTTTGGTTTCCTGTTTACTCATTCGTTTCACGTTAAGCATTTGACTGAAAACAAAGTAGCTTATATCTACTGTATTTCCAGTTCAATATTTTCATGTAAATATTTCTTCCTTTCTGTTTCCATAATGTTCAAAATTCAAATAGCCCTTGTACTTTGTATTTATTAAGTAATACGAATAATAATTAAAAGAAATCTGGGAATTTCCGTAGCTCAAAGTAGTGCAACAAGGAGAAAAGTACTGTTAAAAAAGATCCTCATGTATGTAGAGTTTATGGTTAAGATTCCCTTTTTTTTAAATAAAATCTGATATTCTTAGAAAAGAAAGAAAGTTTGCTTTATCAAAAACTAATTTTTCTCTGCAGTCATTTTCCATCTTCATTTGTACCATGAGAGTATTCTTCTACTTATAAGACCAGTTATCTCAGAAATGCTTGCTTAAAAAATTCTTTCATCCTAAATACTTCTGTATTTAAATTAAAGATAAGTTGCTTTGATTTTCTTTTGCTTTGTACTGCATATAGTAATTTCTTTCAGTGCAAAATGGATATGAAAGTCTGCTAAATCAGAATGCTAATGTTTTATACCAACTGGACTCAACTGCTCTTTAAGTGATTGCATATGGTATAAGATATAATTCAGGCTTAGACTGTTTCTATTTCTTGCTTAAGAAGATCATTAAGAATTCAGCTTTGCGTGCACTACTCAGAAATCTCCAAGTAAAGACACTGTAGCAAAAATCTGCAATCTTTTAATGCAGTGGACTATATATTCAATGAAGAAGCTTGTGTCATGAATGATTTTATCATTGCGAGTGACCATATTAAAATACACATGGCAAAAACAACGTTATTACTTTATATGAAAATAATACTAAAAATATTAATACTAAAACCATATAGGTATAGGTAATCTATCTGCCTTTTAATGTAATTAGTAATTAAACTAAAGAGAAAATATATGAGTAGCTGTCGATAGACCAAACAAGAATTTCACAGAACATCATTTGGAAACATGAATGCCATAAAATAATCATTATTATTTACCACTCACTATGCATATTAGAAAAAGAAATTATAAAACTTCCTGTTCAGACTTTTCACATAAACAAATACTTCTTTGATACAAATATGCACAACAGTTTATATTCATTATCTTATGTATTTATTCATGTAGATTGATGGGACAGGAATTTTAATATTGTTATCTCTTAATTTAGCAGGTATTCTGCATTTATTGTGTTTCACAGTATGTGTTAGGTCCACCTTTTCATGACTAAAGATTATACTTAGAACTAGTAACCAAGATAAAGGCATTTAAAAACTGATACAGTTCTACACAATCAGTAGTTACTGAATCTATACTGCAAAATATAGAAATCTACAGCAGAGCTACAGAGAGAAAACAAACTAGCAACATCAGCAAGAATGAAAAATCCCATCTCAGAGGAGTAGCCTTGCTTAACCAACCTGAAACAGCATAGATCTTGCATATCTTAGGTGTGCAGAAAAATAAATAAATAAATAAATAAATAAATAAATAAACAAACAAACCCAAAACTCTAATGATTCTTCTTCTTGCTTGCTCGACAGAAAGTACTGTCTTGCTACAAAAATAGACGATGGATTATTGAAAGCAATTATTTTTGCTAGGTTCACTGTTTCAGTGAGCTGGTGGCTTGGTGCAGAGATAAGTAAAGAAATTTTGTTTCTTTAATCCTTAACTATCAAGAACAGACTACATTGCAACATATGAGAAATAGAAAGCTAAAACATTTTCACATATTGTTAAGACTCACAGGTGAAACAAAAACAGAATACTTCTCAAACAAAAACTTGAACCTGTCAAATGTAGGTAGCTTTAAGTTAGAATTGAGAACACAGAAAGTATGTAGGATATGCTGAGGTTATATCACATTTAAAAGTTTGTGATGAGTGAAAAGAAACACAGTGAGTAGAATATGTGGCTCACACTTCCTTTTTGTCCGAAGTGGCATAGTACTTACACATCATACACATCTGTAACATGGATCATCCATATAACCCTGGGCTCAATGGGAATTGCATGGTCTGGGGAAGAAGAGTGAACAGAGCAAGAAACAACCATGTTGCTGTGGCATGGGGACAGTGGAGCTACAAAGGTGTACTTAGACTTCAGACACAGCCTCTAGGCGGAGAAGGTTACAATATCAATCCATTGTCCTACAGTAGTCTGTTGTGACCTGCAGAAAAGCTGAATGAAGACTGCTGATTGATGATAGAGTATTGAACTCCAATGAAGTGAATTCACCTTTGGCTGCTAGTCTTCTGGATATGCCCCCATTGCAGCATAAACTAGAAGAAAATGGTGATTGATGGTAGCCAGTACCATTTGAGGGAAGATAAAGAATGGATAGAAAGAAAAACATAGAAGGAAGTTTTGCAGTAATACATCTTGGTAGCTGAATATGACAGTTTATCAGATGTGATACAAAACTTTTGTCAGGTGAATGGATTAACTATGAAAATTTAGTCTACAGAGAAGAAGGATAATTTGTAGTGGGTATATATTCAAAGGATTGTAACCCTCTTGGTTTCATTTGCCAGGAACAAAGTGTGATGTCTGTAGTCAGATAGTAAGATTGCTAACCCTTGCAATCTGGCTCACAATGATATGGGTCCCATGAGAGGATGATTTGTCTGCTCTAAATAAAGTTCCTTTTCCTTTTTTAAATGATTGCAGTTCCCAGGAGATTTAAATAAAATAATTGTTTCCCCAAAGAATGCTCAGCATTTCCAGTATCAATTTGGATATTAAATCCAATCTATTTTAAAATAGGAACATACTTTTTTTTCCTTCTTGTCCATACCTTGCTTTAGCCACAACTTTTCAGATTTGTCTCAATGAGACATTAAACTGCCATGCATCACATCTGACTGAATTATGTATTTTGCTATATTGTGCACTATTAGATGTGCAAAAATGATTGTATTTGGAAATTCTGTTTCATTGAAAAAAACAACAGTTGCAGAGTTTCTAGGGAGTCTTCTGACAAAAAATGTTTGGATTTATTATTTTATATCAGAAATGATTGATTCTAAATCATCCAAACTTCTTAGTGTTGGCTATTTCAGCAAAGTTCTAACTGAGAAGTTCTAGGTCAATTTTGATCATATCAGAATGCTTTCATATACACACACTTGCCCACAATATTTTACATCTAACAGCATTCTGCAGCTCTTATCTCCAGATTGGAGAGATTGGCCATGATTTGTTCTTGGCATGATATACATTGGCTCTAATTCAGTCATCAAATAACTAGTCATCTTGGGTTATCACTAAAGTCTGCATGCTAGGAAAAACCTTAATGAATGATGACTGGGGTAGGTTGTGCAGAGAACTTGAGTAGTTTCCATCCTTGGAGATTATGAAGACTAAACTGTATAAAGCCTTGAGCATCCTGATCTGATGGTGCAGCTCACCTTGCTTTGAGCAGGAGGTTGGACTGGAGACCTCCTGAAGTGACTTCCAGCCTGAGTTATTCTGTGGTCCTATAGAAAATAGGGAGAGAAAACAACCACTGTAAAATATTTCTCTCCCTCTCTTTTTACTAAACCTTTCTTTCATCATAATCATTAAAAAAAACTCTGATCAGTTAAAAAATGTGAAATAAGAAAACACATTTATGTCTTTTTGATTTTTTTTTTATTTGTGTGTTCATTTTAATGGCTTTTATCTATGGTAAATCATTAGGTGTTCCACAACTAATATTTTCTAACATTTTCTTTTAACAAATGCTAGATTTAATACTGCATACTTTTTTTTTTTAACCTGAATGGTAATTACGACAAATATATGATACGACTAAAATGAATAAATTTCTCCCAATTGAGAGGTAAAATACTGATTAAATTCCAGAGCTGGCCATTAGAGTTTTCATGGGGCTCTGAACAACAATATTGCAAAATAATGAATCAAAATGGCTACATGTTCCAAACTACAAAGTCAACAGAAGAGTCATCAGTACCACGTAACAATAAATTGGAAAAGCTACTGAAGTAACATGTCTGTTAAGATTCAAGACAGTGCAAAATTTTGTATTTTGGACATTAAAAGAGTGTAAATTAAATTGCCAAAACCATACATTCTGAGCGTGATAAAGTGTATATATAATTACATAATTGTTGACATGAAATTTCATAAAATTTAGTTTTAAAGCTTCTGCAGCATTTCTAATTATCTAGCAATTAAGCTGGACTTTAATTAAGGAAAATGCATTGACTGTAATTTCTGTTATACTTACCCTCTTTCACTTGCTCAGATAGGTCTCATCCATTGTGCTTCTGGATGCTACTGTGGGAAAGCAGATAACGTTCAGAGTGTTTCAGCATCTTTGAGAGCTTAGACCGATATCTCTGCAGTGCTTCAAATTCTTTTCAGTGAACATTTGAATGATATCTCTTGCTTTCTCCTCCTCCTTGTTAGTATTTCTTATACATCTTTAATTTTCTACCTCTTCAGCACCATCATTTGCCATCAATTTCATTTATATGTCACAGAATCACAGAATTACAGAATCTACAAGGTTGGAAGGGACCTCTAGAGATCATCTGGTCCAACCTTCACACTGCAGTAGGCACACCTAGAGCAAGTGGCACTAGGTGGCATCCAGGCGGGTTTTGAAGACCTCCAGAAAAGGAGGCTCCACAACCTCCCTGGGCAGTCTGTTCCACTGCTCTGTCACCCTCACAGTAAAGAAGTTCCCCCTCACCTGCAGGT
>JAUBOD010000139.1:870450-884087 GCA_032353885.1 Nothura maculosa
CCACCATGTCTCAGTGATTGCAATGAGATCATGGCCCTGTAACCGCACGTGCAACTCCAATTCCTCTTGTTTATTCCTCGTGCTGCATGCGTTTAGGTAGAGGCATTTGAGTGGGGCTCCTAATGTGCCTCTCCTCCTTGTCGGGATAGCTGCAGCCTGACTGTGTGGGCTTTCAGAAGTTCTCATATTCTGCCCTTTGGCTTTTTTAGTCCTAGAGGGCCCTTCACAGGCCTCAGCATCAGTTCCCCGTGGATGATGTGATGGGCCATCAGCCACCATCTCATCTGCCGCTCCACAGATACCCCCCTTCCCCCTCAAATCTAGTTTAAAGCATTCTTGATGAGGCCAGCCAGCTCCTGACCCAGTGCCCTCTGCCCCCTTTGAGAGAGATGAACCCCATTGGGTGCCATCATGCCTGGTGCCCCATAAGGCTTCCTGTTATCAAAGAAGCCAAAGTTATGGCGATGACACCAGCCCCGGAGCCAGGCATTGATGGACTGTACTTTAAGATTTATTTCTGTATTGCCATCAGCACCAGGAAGAATTGAACAGAATATATTCTGTGCACCAGTGCCCCTGATTGTCCTCCCCAACTCCCTGAAGTCTGTTTTGATGGCCTGGAGGCTACGCATTGCCGCTTCCTCCGCACCCACATGTAGGACCATCAATGGGTAATAGTCTGTGAGTCTGATCAATCTGGGAAGTCGTCTAGTGACATCCCTTATCCAGGATATATGTCTTTATGATTGATACTACCTCATTCAGCTGCTTCCTTCCTATACAGATTCATAGTTTGCAGATTCTCTGCATTCTTCCATGAATGGTCTTCAGCTTCCTCAAGCTATAATAATAAATAACTTAAAATCTCTTTACTTAGCTACTTACCTACTATGTTGGAATTCACTCTTATCATTTATTCAGATGTTCAATTCAATGTTAACTTTTTCCTCTCCTCTTTGCCTTTTGTTCTTTGAAATGCACACGCAAGAAATCTTATCATTTTGCTCTCTACAGTGGGTAATTCCACATTTTCTTCTCTATTCTAAAAGCCTGAAATTTTCCTATAGTTAGTAGCTCTTGATCACTGTTTTTTTTTTTTTAGCCTGATTCTGCCTTTCCTTAAGCAAATTGTTCTGTTTCACCAGTTCTGCTTAATAATAGTAAATACGTACTTTCAAAATATAAGAGACCACATAGAGCATTTCATTCTCTCTGTAAACAGTTAACTCAACAGGAGATTACACATTTGGGTAGAAAGACTGAATACTTTTTCATCATCTCCAGAGTTCTTTTCACTTCCTTCTGTCACCAGGATCATATATTACCACTTTCTTACTATATTCTTTACCCTGTTGCAGTTTAGCCTTTTCTAGTTGATTTAAAAATAAGTTTAGCTAGTGTAGGAATTACGCTGCTGAAAGTAAAATCTTTAGGCCTCCTTGGCTTGTTCACACACACATACAAACACAAAAAGAGCCTCTAAGAGATTTCAATCAGCTTTCTGTGCATATATGCATATGAACATAGGCTTTGCCTATACATATATGCTTGGTCTTTTCTTCTTAAATTAGAAAAACAAAGAATGTATCAGAATTTATTTAAAGACACTTTATAATTTGTTTATAAGGCACTTGCATTTTCAGATACCATTTTAAAATGTCTGCCATTGAAATAGAAAGCTTCATTAAAATTTTTTTCTGTATGCAACTCAGTTTGTGCTTCTTTTTCGTACCATTGAAGATGTACAAATCCAATTTACAAAAAAGTGAAAACTAACATCAATTAAGTTATCCAAAAATCTCTTCCATTCCTTTACCTTCGTAGAAAGTAAAATTTAGAAGTAAAGTAGTAGTTTATCTTCTTAAACTGAAATTGGTCTGTGGAGCAAAATCCCATGGAGAGGACTCCGTACTACTGCTATCATAAGTGTTGATTTTTTAGAATTCAGTTTTTTTTTTGAGTTTTTGAACAATTCAAGAAAAAATGATCTTTTTGCAGGATTAATTTCAAAACTATCCATATAGCCATTTTCTCTGGTTATCCATCCAGTTGGTAATCAGTGATTTTGGACTACCTGTCTTTTTAGTATTTTGAAATTATTTCAATATTATTTTATCCTCATGCTTGAATAGTAAAGAATATAAACAAACACTCACAAACAAAATGTTCACATGTTCCCTCCAAGCGCGTTCTCATTCTCAATGCGACATATGAATAATAGCCCTGTGCAATAATTTTCTCAGCAATTTATTCTACAGAGTTTCTCATTCCACATCAGTTATCATTATAATTGAACTTCATTTCCATTTGGCTTGTAAGAATGTACTTCCCTTTTTCAATTTTAAGAAAATTCAGATATTAAACTACAATATCTATCATCATTGCCTCTAGATGTAAAAGAAGCATGCCCATTACTTAGTATCATTTTTCCTATTACAAATACTAAGATATTCTAATGTGAAAGTATCTCAATGTATTTTGTAGATTTTTTATTTCTTTCTGGAAAATAGTAATTTGTACATTTTTAAAAAATAAAACAACCATCAGCAAGAGAAAACCTTGAGTAGTATATTTAAATAAATGGTAGCTTCATGATATGTGAGTAAGCGCTACAGTTTTTGGTCTAATTTTGTTAGTCATTTCCATAATTTCTTTACAAGGTCTAACGAGCCGATTATAATACTATGATTATTACAATTGTGATACAGAAGAATGCTCAGCATTCATGAAATTGCACTTGATTCTGATCATCATATTATTAAGGCAAAAATGGGATAATAGAGAAGTAGGAAGACAGTTCATCTGCAGCAAAACTGATTGAGAAACATTTAGGAAAAAAATTAAAGGATCTATGCAAGTATTGGCTCTGAGATTGAGAAATGACTAGAACTGACTTCTAGTTCGGTTACCCAAAGAATAAACAAACATTATCTGGGTTTATTTTTTTTTTTTTTTTCCTCCTTTACTAAGCAGTAAACTTACAATACTTGAAAAATGCTCACTACATTAGTGGGCACTTGCTTAAATTTTCAGTCACATTCATATGCATTTGTGTAGAAAATGTTATCTGTTCTGCTTGTAAAAGAAGAAATGAAAATAATGGGTAAATCCAATAATGCCTCATTTTTATTGGATGGTGGCTAGTCACATGCAATAGCATGTGTTTCATACAAAATTTCACTGACATCATTATTACATCTGGTTACAAAAATATTTGTTTCATCTGAGAATAAAACTCTCTGAAACAATCCTCTGAAAAACCTTGACTTGTACAATTGCTATCTATGTTACAATTTGTTTTTCTTTCTGTTTTTCAGTAGTGAAGTATAAAATTATTCTTTTTCTTTGCCTTTGCATTTTTCAGTTAATAACTGAGATGTATTTTGAAATGATTTTAAATGTTCACTAAGCCAAGTAGCACAGAACAAACACAACACTGTTCTTTTAAAACTATTAATTCATTTTTGTGTTTCAAATAACAAGAGCTTTGAGTAATCCTCCTCTGTGTCCTTGGTTGCAGCTCTGCACCACTGTAGGCCCTATCTTTGCACTTACAATAGCGGAAAAGGTTATGAGGCTCTTTTCATAAAAATAAAAATATTAATTTAAAAAAATCCTATAGATAAGATGAAACAAACATAACAAAATCATGATCTGACAGCACATCTGTAGATTCATTCTTAAATTAATAGGAATAATTTGTTTTGTTTTACTTTCGTTTTTAGTACATTTAGGTTTCTGAAATGCCAACTGTCCCTAGGGAAATAGAGCTTAGTAAAGACTAGGGAAATACTCATGATGTATAGGGCTTTTGTTTATTTTTTGTTTGTTTTGCCTGACAGCTATTAAATTAATGATTAACAGATTTTTAAATTATATGAAGATATAATATAAATATGTATGATACATAGAATTAATCTTAGCTCTTAAACATGTGAGATCACCTTCAATTCTTGCTGAATAGATAGATATGTGATTTTATTGATGTTCACACATTATGAATAGGTTATGTTTAATACTTAAACTGCTTGTTTTTAAGTTCCTTCAGAGCAGCACAGCTAATAGACAAACACTTATTGCTATTTACACAGCCAGCTGTCATTAAAAGTAGTATAGAATTTTGGAACTTTTCATCATAAATAAATTTTAAGAAAAACAATGTACACTTTCTCATTTGCTTATTTTTACGGGAAATCAGCTTCAAGTTTAGAGTTAAGACCTCTGAATCTGAGAGAGCTGTTTAAGGATGCTTTAATTGGAAAGGGAAATAGGTACTTAAGTCATAATTAATTTGATCCACCTAGTGCTGCTTGCCATAGGAAGAAATGAATATCTTTTTTAAAGTACTTTTCTTCCTGTCCAATGGAATAATTAGGAATTTAGAGAGAATATCTCTGACCTTGAGATCTAACTTTTAGGTTCCTTACTTGGGATGGTGAATCTTAACATTTTTTTAGTAGAAAAATAGGTAAGCTTCAGACATATTCAGTACTTGGGGAAAGCAGTCAGGTGCATATTTAGAGATAGGCAGTTATTTCTGAGTTTCTATTTTTGTAAATTATGTCCCTCATGTCATTTATTTAGGTCAAGATTTAGGTCAAATACTTTCCTGTCTGAATTTGATGTACTCTTTGTAGTACTGTACTCTTTGTAGTACAGGCTCTGTGACTGCTAAACCACAATCAGTTAAGAAAAAAACACTCCTATTTCTTGATTAGAAATCTTTAAAATTTTTGTATAAAAGGAAGGATAAAATATATTATCTGGTTTTATTTTCTGTGCAGCCTAATTTGTTTAGACATAGACAAGCTGACCATTTAAAAGACAATATATAAAGATGCAGCAAGAGATCTATTTAATGTATTGGCTCAGCAATACATAGGTCATGAATTAAACAGAAATTGCCTTTTCAAGTACGGAATATAACACTTAATCTGCTTAATCAGTCACTAAAAAATCACAGCCAGTGTGGAATTTATACTGAGTTAAGGCACTTCAATTTATAGGTTTTTTTTGTGCAGATACAGAAATTAGGTTTCAGTTTCTACATCTATCATGTTTTTACTCTGCAATACATTCAATATTTCTTCTCCTATATTTTTGGAAGAGTTTTTATTTAACTGGTCAAGTTGTATGTGTCTAGAGTTAGAAGTGAGCTCCCATTATAATTAATGGTGTAATTAGTTAACAACTAGACATTAGTCATTTTAAATGGAGATTTCTAATCCTTGAAATGCATCCTACTCCACTTCCTGGTACCAATTTGCCTGGTATTCCTTCTGTTGTCCCCTTTTCAGAAAGGAAAGGAGAGGGAAAAAAAAAAAGAAAAAGCTCATTTTTAAAGAGCCTTTTTTAAGGAGCCTTAATGCGGTTCCTTTTCCTCCTCATTTACTCCCACTTTCTCCTTTACTCCCTTTCATCTGTGCATTCCTGCTGTGTTGCACTGTAAGTCTTAGTTTAGGATTTACAAGACATTTGAAATAAAAATTGAATCTGTTTTTAAAACATGTTATTGCTTAGCAAGGAAGGGGCCAAGCAGGACAAAAAGCACAGGTCAGTTACAGTATTCAAAATGAACATTCATAGAAGGAAAAATATCCTTTGTCCCTATTTTGTTCCTATATCAAATGGCATTTTTTCCTATCCTAGTTCACTGTGATTCAGAATGCGTACCTTCTCATTTCATAAAACAACAATCAGTGCACTTCCAAAGTCTCCTTGTAAAACAAATGTTTTACAGCTTTGGTTTAAACATTTTTTTTAAAAAATTGCAACCTACCATCATAAATAGCAAAATTCTACTAAGAACATTATTATACTTTATTGCTAATAAAAATTATTACATTAGCCATGACAGAAAGGAAGAAAAATACATATAAATGGACCCAGAGATTTTGCAAGGCTAAAGATTTATATACCCTGCTTATAATTTCTAACTGTGATGCAAGAAATTGTCATTACTTAATGATTTGTTTAAAACAAATCATGCTAGGCTTGAGGGTGTAAAGAACTACAGACAGAAGTGATTCTATTATTATCAATATCTTTCTAATTCATGTGAGGTTAAAGATTTTAGCAATGTGCTGTAAGAGCTGAACTTCAAAGCCTGCTTGAACTCATTAAGAGAGCCATTCTCTGCAAGCAGAGGATATCGCATCAGAAAGGAAAAGTCTGATTATGAGACGTTTTCCTCTGGATGTTTTCAACATGCCCCAAATTGCAGTGTATTTAAAACAGTTTTAAAAAGAATCTCATCCTGAATATATTTATATAACCTGAGGTTGTTAATCATCATCCTTAATAGTTAATAGAGTTTATTTCTCTGACCTACTTAAGGTAGGTGTCTTTTGTTTTCAATGTTAAGATTTCGTGAAATTAATTATACCTTGAGAATCAAAATAAAGGCCAGTTAAAGTAGTAATTTAAAATGCTTAGAAAGAGATTCTCCTTTACAAAAAAATATACTAAATAAAATCTGTAAAAGTGTGTAAATCTGTAAAAGTATGTCTCTGAAATTAAGATGTTACAGTCAAAAGTCAGGGAAGATAGTCCATGAGTCCCTGGTAACGGTCAACCAAATGATGCCATGGAGTGCTATCAGAGAGTAAATATATTATAAAAAATATATTATAAAAACTAAATATATTATAAAATGTATTGCTGTGCTTTTGTAACAACATATAATGATTTCACTACCTTGAATATAGTTTTGAAGATGCATCTTATGTCTAAGTTTTGACATAAATCTGTTAAATAGGAGACTCAGACCTTTCAAAATAAGTAAATATACCCTTATGTGGTAAATCTTTGAATATGGAGTGCTTCTGATTTCACTACTATACACATCTGCTAGTTATTTACCCTCCCTTTCTCTGCCCCACTACTGACCCTTGAATTACATTTCAGGACCACTTAAACCAGTGATGAGACAAGAGTTCAAAGAACTCTGTTTGATAGTCTGCTCATCAGTTTGGCAAAGGGAATTATTCTGAACCTAACTCAGTGTTGCCAGGGAAATAATCTGGCAATTTGGAATATATTTTGATTATAACTGCATCACAGAGAAGAAACCATATTGTGTTTTTGCTTTATTTCAAATACAAGAACACAGAATATAATATTTTTTTAACTTCTGAGTTCCTTACTCTGAAATGAATTTCTTAAATATTATAATATTTAGCAAAATAGCATTAAATAATCCATATTTTCCTTAGCCTTCTTTTATCTTTAATGCTAAATATGTTAAACATAAATAGGTTATCATATTACTAAGGGAAATTCATC
This sequence comes from Nothura maculosa, assembly GCA_032353885.1. Lineage (NCBI taxonomy): Eukaryota > Metazoa > Chordata > Aves > Tinamiformes > Tinamidae > Nothura > Nothura maculosa. The sequence continues at coordinate 877,735 of JAUBOD010000139.1, forward strand.
CTTGATATTATGCTGCCAATTGATCAAAACTCTATTTACAATTTTTTATGTAGATGAAATGGAATAAAGATGAAGTATCTCAAGGGTAATCTGACTACAAGGTTGCTGTGATTGACCTATGAGCCTTCTATGGAGGATTCCTTGCCTCCAAGAGTATCTCAAAAGGTGGTAAACATTCCTACATAGTAGTTTATCACAATTATGTTATCCATCAGTCTGTTCCAAGAACGAAATTACTTACAAAGTTACACATTACAGTAGTTACAATCAATATCTGACTAAGTTGTATGGTCCAAGGAAACACCTTATTCAAATTAATTATCTTAGAAAGCAACAGAATTATATACCATTTTTTTAATATTAAATTCATTTATTTGATACATCTAATAGATATTTAGATGTACATTTTTTTTTGCTGCCCTAGGCAGAAGCAGCAAAGCCCTATTTGTGTAAAATAAGTTGCATGCCTACATCACAAGCAATGCTCTCTGTATCAGCTACTTATTCAGTTGCGGTTATCATGAGTGATTTTCACTATTTGTACTTATGCAAGTTGTAGGTATAATATTGTGGATGTCTTTTAAGCCATATTTTTCCACTTCTTTCAGATGTCCTAGGTCTGCTAGAATACTTCAGATGGCTCTAAGTTAGGCAACTGGATTCTAAGTGTCTACAGTCTCCATCTAGTAAATGGAGCAAGGTAGGTGGTTTTGAAAGACCTTGGGGAAGATCTCTGAAGATCTTCCTTTACTTATTCTAGGACTTACATGTCTGCAAGGTGCCTACAATTATCTAATTATTATAAAAGCACACAAACATTTAAAGTTTGATTTTCTTTGCCAAAAACAGACATTTAGTGAGATCTGATATGCCTTAGGGTATCCTGCCTGCTCTTCAGTTGCCAAAACTGTGCCACTCTTATCAAAGTAATTGGTCATATTTGTGAGCCTCAGCAAGGTATATTGAAAATTCTGAGACAGCCATTTGACTGTGTTCAGGTAGCTCTATCTAGCCCTTACTTTTCCAGGACTCCTTCAATAGTTATCAATTAAAAGTGAGGTACATATTCAAGATTGTTCCATATCTCAGTCTTATAGGACTTGCTGAAAAATATTAAATTCTATTTGCAATTTCTCTTTCTCAAAATGATTAATTTCAATTAAAAGTTTCTTTTTTATATATAAATTATATTAATTTTTTGGATTTTTTAATCCAATACTTTTGAAGTTTTTGCTTTCTAGATGGCTTAGTCTATATATATTTAATTGAAGAAATACTTAGGTTCTCCTTGGTGGAATAAAGGTCTACCAGAAGAGGGAGTAATTTCCTACACTGGGAAATGGGAGGATATGACTCCTCCCATTACAGTACAGGTTGTGAACATAATTGATTTAAGAGACTTCATTGCTTATTAACTACTAAGAAAATGGTAAATCAATAATCTAATTAGCACATAAAACACTACTATAGCTAAATTTGTAGTTACATTGTTTTGTATAACATAGCAAATATTATGTATAATATAGCATCTTAGAAGATGCTTATTTTTACTTCTAAAACTTACAAAACGCCTAAAATTACTGGTGAATTACAAATCTGTCCCCCCTCCCTGCCATACTACTTAACATTAGGGTACAGGTCTATCCCTCTTTGATCTGTCTTCACATACACTTTTTAATCTGACCACTTCGCACCCTCTTTAATCTGACCACTTCGCACACAGTATAATCAGGCAAAAAGTAACACAGTTCAAAGAGCTCAATGCATAAAACTTTGTTGGGTTAGATTTTGCGGATCCAAATTAAATTGTGAATTATGTAGCAAAGGCAGTAAAGCTACTTTTCTTCCTGTCTGAAATAAAGATACACCATAACAAACACAACATATGAAGAAGCACAATTTAAAAATTCACAAACAAGTAAACCAATAGGATGTGTAACACAACCCAAAACAGTCTCAAGAAACAACCCAAAACAGTCTCAAGAAAGGAGCTGTTGGGTAAACTTAATAAGAAAAAGAGAGCATGCACCATGTGGAAGAAGGGCCAGGACACATGAGAGATTCCTCTCATAGGCACACTCTTAGAGAATGCAAGGATGTGATGAGGAAGACCAAGGCCTGTCTGGAATTAGAGATAGCAAGGGATATCAGAGACGACAGGAAGGGCTTCTATAAATATGTCAGAAGCAACAAGAAAGACTAGGGAAAATGTCAGCCTGCTGCTGAATTAGGAGGAGACTTTAGTGACAGAGGATGCAGAGCAGGCAGAGTTACTAGATACCTTCTTTGCCTCTGTCTTTACTACTAAGACTAGTCCCCAAGAACTACAGAGCGCAGGTAAAAGAGAGAAAAGTGAGAGAGAGGAAGATCTTCCACTGATTGAGGAGGATTGGGTTAGGGATCGCTTAGGAAAACTGGCAACCCACAAATCTATGGGCCCAGATGGAATGCACCCAAGAGTGATGAGGGAACTGGCATAAGTTATTGCTCAGCCACTCACCATCACCTTTGAGAGGTCATGGAGAGCAGGTGAGGTGCCAGAGGACTGAAAGAAAGGCAATGTCACTGCAGTCTTCAAAAAAGGCAAGAGGGAGGAGGAGGGAAACTACAGGCCAGTCAGCCTTACCTCCATTCCTGGAAAGGTGATGGAGTAGATTGTCCTAGAGAGCATTTCTAGGCATGTGAAAGAGAAGAAGATGATCAGGAGTAGTAAGCATGGATTCATCACGGGGAAGTCATGTTTAATGAATCTGATAGCCTTCTATGATGGGATAACTGGCTGGCTGTATGGAAAAGGAAGCTGTCTACCTTGACTTCAGCAGGGCTTTCGACATTGTCTCCATAATATGCTCATACAGAAGCCCCTCTACTCAGCTTTGATGAGGTCACACCTGGAGTATTGTGTGCAGTTCAGGGTTCCCCAGTATAAGAAGGAGGTGGAGCTTTTGGAGAGGGTCCAGCGGAGGGCAACGAAGATGATTAACGGACTGGAGCATCTCTCATACGAGGAGAGACTACGTGAGTTGGGCCTGTTTAGCCTGGAGGAAAAAAGGTTAAGAGGGAATCTGATTAATTAATATGTATCAATACCTGAAGAATGAATGTAGGGAGGAAGAGGCCAAACTTATCTCAGTGGCGGCCAGTGATAGCACAAGGGGCAATGTGTATAAGTTTAAAAACTAAGCAAGTTCCATGTGCATGTGAGGAAGAACTACTTCACTTTGAGGATGAGGGAGCACTGAAAGAGGCTGAGAGCACTGAAAGAGGCTGCCCAGGAAGATTGTGGAGTCTCATTCTCAGGAGATCTTCATAACTCACCTGGATGTGATCCTATGCCACATGCTCTAGTTGTCCCCGTTTGAGCAGAGGGGTTGGACTAGATGATATCTAGAACTCCCTTTCAATCATAACAATTCTATGATTTTTTCCTTCCATTTTAATGGTTCTCTTTCATTTATTTTCATTTTTTTTGTATCTTTTGTTTTGTGTCTTTTGAGAACTTTTGTAAACGTAAAGCAGTACCAGTCATGTTTCACCATTACATTGGTGAAACTTTTTAGTAGTATTAGCACTGCACTCCCTAGGTAGTACAATTCAAAATGCAAACATAAACCAATATGCTCCCATAGAGGAAAATAGATAGGGCTGCAAGTAGAAAGTAAGTATGTTAGGATTTCCCGTGGGCCTTGGATGTGCAAAGTGAAAAGTAGCTATGATACTGAAGACACTAAGCATCGCTAATTTAACTTTGCTGAATCATTCAGATATCAGATCAACTGTATCAAAAGTCACAGTTGCACTGCATTATTCAAGACATAGGCCACAATGAGGCCTTGTTGTATGAACTCTGCAGCAATGTACACTTGAACAACTGGCAAGAATAGTAACTACAGCATGGAAAACAGGACAAGATGTTCAAGCCATTAATAAATCTATTTTCTTTGTTCCTGTCTCCTCCCAACCTCTTTGAGGAGCAGAACTTCAACGAAAGAAGTAGATCTATTACTTAGCAAGACTTTCCAGGCAAGAAACTGAGGAGAAGAAGCCATGCAATTCAATGATAAGGCATCAGTGAAAGGAGAAACAGATCTAGTCACACACTATTAGCTTTCCTTTTTGTAAATAATACATTACCTTAGCAGTTTCCTCCCAACATGTCCTTCCCTTATTCAAGCCTCTTATCTTTTACAAAGCTCCAGGCAATGGCCAGCAGACAGATCTATTCTGGGAATTTCAGAAGCATTAGCTAAACTAAGCACAGCCAGCATAAAATGTAGAGGAGATGGTGTGCCTTAACTGCTAATAAAGGGAGAACTAAGAATTTCACAAGAAGTCTGTGTATAAAGAATATGAGCAAATGTTGAAGTCGAAGAAAAATCATCTATTAAGTAAAAGCTTATCTAGGTTTTCTTTTTGCAATTCTCTTTTGCAGTGCAGTTTTAGAGTTTATCACCATACTACCTGAAAATGTTTTGTAAAATGAGAGCTCACTGTTGATACTATTCATTCCACTTTACACCCCACTTCACAGATGTGAGAAACAGTGCAACATGCAGTACGGATTGCCAGTGCAGATTATCATAGGGCCATACTAATGCTTCTCTTCCTAAAAAATCTTGTTCCTCACAACTTAGTTGCTAATTTGTGAGAAAACAATTTATTTTACATCTATTAAATCTTATAGAAATTTAATTTCCTAAATTATCTTAGAAGAGTAACTTTCAAAGTCAAAATATTTTTTTAAATATTTTATCAACAATATTAAGCTTATCAAGCTTTTTGAGTCTTTTAAAGCACTTTAAATAATCTTTTATTTACAAGTTCTCCATACAATCCTGTGTTGATTTTTCACATCTATTTCTCCAATTATCTAAAAAAACTCTTTTGAATCATAATTTAAAATAAATTTATTTATTTTGCCAATAATTCTGTTCCCCACATCCATGCCTAAGTTTTTTCTAAAGACTATTTCTTTGCTTGTTTCCTTCCTATCCTCTAAAAAGGTCACTCTACATGATAAGTAGCAAAAAAGTTAATAGTTTGGTAGTTCCATACTTCATTTAGAAATCTCGATTGAAATAATTTCGTTTTCATTGTTTTATTCTACACTGTATTATCAACATATAAATATGTGGCTTTTTCTTAGATAGGATGTAAAACAAGAATAATCCTAAACTCTTTAGCTGTGAATGCTAATACAAATAATTAATTTAGATTTTCTATTATGTTTTATCATTCCCTTAGTGTTCCATTTTGATATCTATCAGCCTTGTCAGCTTTCTGGAAAATGTTATTTTTCTAATGTGCTGGAAGAAGTTTTTAATATCAGTTTTAATGCCTATAACAAATTGTTCATGAAAATATTTTTTGCAGTTTTATGGTAGTTTCATATTTGCTTTGCCAGATTTTATGTTCCATTTATGAAGGATAATATTTCAGTTTTTATAATCTATTGTGTTAGGTATATAAATATTTCAACTCCTTAATTATTTATTTACATATGGTGATCCTTTTAAAAATAAATGTTAACTTTATATAATTAATCTGAACCACTGTATACATTTCTCTTGTAATTGTGTTATAAACGTATCTTAATGAGATTCTAATTTTGATTATATCTCTGTGGTAACTGAATAATACATTGCTAATAGGATGGACTCTATTACTAAGATTATAAATTTTGTGAAAATAAATGCTTGTACAAACAGCAGAAATACATACTACCATGATACTTCTAGGAAATAATTGCACACATATGGGCAATGTAGAGAATAACCTGCTGTTAAATAAACTTATCTGAAATAAGCAAAAGGAAAAAACTTTAAAAATTATCAGCAGATATTTATGAACTGTACATACTAAAAATGCAAATTTGGAAATAAATATACTTAGAAATGAATAACAGCAAAACAAATCTTGGAGTATGGCAGTTTCAAATGACACAAATGACACATATTAGCTATGTTTATGCAGAAACACACGTTGGCAGATGACATTCCCATTGTAGATCACCAAGAGAAACTGCATTTGCCAATGCTTTCATTTAAGTATTTTCTCTCCGAGTATTTCCTAGAGCTCTTTTGGATACAGAAATTGCTAGACTTCTTTCTTCCATTCTGAATTTAGTGCCTTTAAGATATCATCTATCTCAGTGAATTTTATCTGTCTAGCAGCAAAGCATTAGCAGGTCAAGAGAGGTGATAGCAGGTAGAGAGGTGATCGTCCCCCTCTACTCAGCCCTGGTGAGGCCGCACCTGGAGTACTGTGTCCAGTTCGGGGCTCTCCAGTACAAGAGGGATGTGGAGCTGCTGGAGAGAGTCCAGCGCAGGGCTACCAGGATGATCAGGGGCCTG
>JAUBOD010000139.1:901352-911755 GCA_032353885.1 Nothura maculosa
GTGTGCAGGGGGGTTGGACTAGATGACCTCTAAGGTCCCTTCCAACCTTACACATTCTATGATTCTATGATTCTAACACAGGTATGGGCGAAGGAATAATACTAGGAGTATTCCTAGGAGTATCCTAAAGGAGTAATCCTAAAGAAAAGGCATAAGAAAGTTGCAATCTATTTTGAAAAAATAAAAGTAGCATTTCATAGTTAAAGACCAAAAACTCAAAAGAACTGCAAAATATACAGAGTTCAAGAAGACTGACAGAATATTGGTAAGGTCATTATGAAGAAGATTAAAATATTTAAGAATTAAATATTATGAAACCTGCATGTAAGTAGTAAGTAGACTGAAACAGAATCAATTTCTAGAAAAATTAGAAGAAGTTTAAATTAAAGATGAAAGCGTTCACATTTTAAAATAATCTTGAGACTTTCAAACAAAAAAAAACGTAAAGAATAGTCAGACTGGGGAAAGCAAAATAAAGGAGAAATGAAAGAAACATAGAAAGGTAGTATATTATACTTTGTTCACAGGTTGAAATAACCTTCACAGGGCCCTTGAAGTCTGTAATTCTGTTAAGTGTCTTCCAGATACTCTTTTATATCCAGCCATAGGCACTTTTAAGGCAATGATTAAGCAAGTGTCATGTATGCATGTACAGTAGTTTACAAGTACCTTTTTCACTCTATTTGTTACGTAGAGTATTAAGTAGACTCACAAGATTTCTGTTGTTGTGGCACAGTAGTAGACACATGCTGTTAGATACAATATGTGGACTCTGATAGCTGGAATAACGGACATATATCTTTTCTGTGATTTAAACACACTTACCACGTGTCTTCTGTACATTACTATCTACTGAAGTAACTTTTACAGCTCATTTGAGCTGTATAGATATGATTCTTTACTTGCAAGTAGGCCAGAATCTGACCTTTTTTCAATTTCTAACTAATGTAAGTGAATAGGGAAAAGATGGAGGATATAAATCATTTATATCAGTAGCCAGCCATTTCTAGGCTTCCAGGGTCTTATAAAAGTTTCTAATCTCCTGAGGTTGAGGATAATGACTTTTAAAAATGGCCTTTTCAAATAGCCAGGTGTTATTCAAAGTATTTAAGCAATTATTTTTTTTAATACAGTATTCTGAAGTCATTCACTTCTCTAAATCCTGTTCTTAAAATTATGTTATTTCTTTATCTAGTCTTGGGAAGTCTTACTGCTTCAAAGGATGTGATGCAAATAATTTCACTTTATTTCAATTATTTTCCAAGTTGTATATTATCATAAGCACACTTAATATTCAATAAACCTATTCTAATGACAGAATAAGATCCCAATAACAAAGCAATTGTTATGTATTATATATGTAACACATATATAAATGTATTCCATGTTTCATATAAAGATATTCCACTTGAAATAAGCTAAATGGAACTTAGAGTTTTCAGTCTTTGAGGGAAAAGGAGAAAAAAAAAATGTTTTGTTCCAAATTGAATAAAAAGTAGATGAGTGTCTGTTTTCTTATATTTTTGTATTTCAGAAAGGCTTGTTTAGAAAAGACAATACAATCCGGTACTTTTTACAAACTTGATTTCAATTTTCATTTTAATTAGTTCAAATGAGCCTGTAGGCATTTCACTTTAAGTTAGTACAAATATAAACTTCATTTCCATATTGCCAAGCATCAGCATACAAATAGCCAACATTGCATTCTGTTCCAATGTAAAGGCTTTCTGAACATCTATAAATATTTCTTATGATAGAGCTATGACTTATCTAATATCGTGGTATACACTGCATATGGATTTCAGAGAGAGGAAATATGGAAAGTATGGTCTCTTGGACATTAGGTCTCTTCAGAAATCATCAACTTAAGGCTTCTGAATCAAAATTTCCTTAGATATATATTAGGAAAAAAAAGGGAGAGGAAGAAAGACAAATCAGTTTTATGTTGAAATTACTTGCATTTAAAATGAACTTAATTTTTTGGGGTCAACAGGAAAAAAAAAGATTAATTATTTAAACATATTGAATTATTCTCAAATGAAATATTTCTTTAAATTATAAAAAGTAAGCCTTTAGTAAAAGGATGGAAAAAAGAAAAAACTTCATAAGCAGAAGTTATCTATCCACTATAGCAGCACTATTCATAAGCAGAAGTTATCTATCCACTATAAACCAAGTGGTTTATATATTGTTTCATATATTGTTTATAGATACCCAGCCCTGTCCATAGGCTTCAAAACTCCTTACTTGTGTCTATATTCCAACTGCTCACATCCATAGCTCTCTCTCTGGACCTGAATTTGCTCTCGAGAGACATCAACAATTCTCAACAACCCCTCAATATCAATCCCTGTTGAGGCCGATCCTTTTCCATATCCATCAATAGGGATTGATATTGCTCAATCAAGCATTGATACCTTGTGATCTCCACAGCTATCTCTAATATTTCCATTGTCATCATCCATAACTCTCGATTTCCACTCTGCATCTTAGCCTTCATTCACACCATGATTTTCCTCTCAGGATTTATCAAGGGCTACCAAATTTGGCTGTTCAAAACATAGAAAGGTATCAGTGAACACCAGGCGCACTGTTTAGGAATGAAACTTACAGATGTACAATTTTGTCCATAGGCATCCATAGCACTTTGTTCTCGAAAGCGTCAATGACTATCAACTTCAAAATCTCTCAATAATGATCACTATTGATAGGCATATACAGCTTCTTCGCCCTTATCATCCATAAGTTTCCATCTCTAGTGAGATGTGACATCTGTTGTGAGGGTCACAGAGCCCTTGAAGAAGCTTCTCAGAGAGGTTGTGGAGATCTTCAAAACTCTCCTGGATGAGACCTTGTGCAATGTGGTGTAAGTGTCCCTGGTTGAGCAGGGAGGGTTGGACTAGATGATGTCTAGAGGTCCCTTCCAATGTCAACCATTCTGTGATTCTATAATGACTATCAACGTTGACCATTCACAGCCTTTATTGGGTATCAGTCACCAGACATATTATTAAGGAATGACATCTACAAATATCCAGATTTTTTTTAATGGTTTTATCCTTCATGGCTCTATAATCAGCACTGAATGCTATAATGTACTAATTAGCACAACCAAATATGATTCAAAGACACATACATATCTATGTAAAAATCACACTTTGGTAAAATTTATGAAAGCTAGCAAAATCACAGAAGAGAGCTATTAGTTGCAATTGAAATCTTGAAGCACCTGTAGACAAAGGCATACATTACACTGACTGTAATGACCTCTATGTAGCTCTCTTGTCTACACATATCAGTATGCCTCTGTGTATTGATTTCTTAATTCCCTAACAGAAGAAGGAAGAATACCCTATAATTTATTATAGTCTGTCAAATATTAGTCAGCCTGAAGACAAATAAATCCAGGGACAGCAAAAAGGATGATAACTCTTATTTTCTCTCCTTGCTTTTATGTTTTTACCCTCCCTAATCATGAGATCATTTGTAAACAACTAAAATAAGCTTGGAGGAAAGTCAAACTGCTGAAGTTCTATAAAGATGAAGTTCATTTCACATAAATTGTCATTTAAAAAAAAAACAGACTTCTAGTACAAGTCAATCATTCCACCCTTCCCTATAACCAAATGGGAAATGTAGGTACCTCTGAGAGTGAGGCATTGCAAATATTTTAGGTGCATGTCTTCATATCAGATGAATCACCTTCTTAGACTGCACCTTTTTCTCCATAGAAATATCTTCTTTAAATTTATTCTTGTTCCCAAAAACATTTCTTTTTAATATGTGAAAATTTTCAACATTTAGTGACTTTAATAGACTTTTTATGGGTTTTTTTTGTACGTTGCTTGTTTAAAAGGTACTTGAATTAAATACTGTTTAGTTTGATTGTTCAAGATTTGTAAATTGGATTATAGATAATATGGTCTATATCACACTGATACCTGATAATGCATTTACTTATATTTCAGGAAAATCTTGTGATTTAACAAGTAAAGACAAGTAAACTAAGAAATGACTGCTACAAATCCAAATGATCTTTTTGGATCTGGAGAGCTTATGTACCTCCCAGTTTAGCATTACCTACTTATCTGAGTAGCTTGATCCACTAAAAGATCGAGAGTCTGGGTTATTTGATTAATTAGTTGTAATTACAGGAACAGCCTGTAATCTAATTATCCTATTTAAATTGTAAATTGCTTTTCTAGCTCCATAAAATGTTTCATGAGTGTTCCAAGTTGCTGGTCCATAGTAAGGTATGATTCACTCTGGTGGCCACTCATCCCTCATTTTTGGCCACTCCTCCAATTAAACTAGTACCAATTATCACTTTTCCCCTACTAGATTATCATACACTTTAATCCCTAAATTGTTTCCCTGAGCCTGGGGCAATTTAAAGAACAAGAGTCTAATGTGCCCTATATAACATATTCCTGTCCAATTTGCAGGTAACCTCCACAAACCCAATTATGACCCTTCAGGGCCCAGGTTCCATTCCAGAAAGGACTCTTCCAGGTAACTTCAACTTTTGGAGCATCATATTTCTCTCTCCAAAGGGCTCCCTATCATGATATATCCTGTACCTGTTCAGCTTTCTGCCAGGTACATTTGTACTCTAACTGGTTAGTACTGGACCAGAAACTTTGAAAAAAGGTCCTAGTCCCATTTTAGTGTTGTGAGACCCACCAAAATCTCCATGCTATGTATATCTTATTGATATACATACCTGCCTGCTTGACAGTAAAAGGTCTTAAGTTCAAACTGCAGATCTGAAAATACCCTGACTGAGCCAACTCCCCAGAAATTAATACATGAACACCTTAGAAACCATCAGTGAGTTTTACATGAATTCAATTCCAATTGTGTACTTGACACAATTGATTGGTTTACAACCTGGACTGTAAACAAGATTTCAACAAGGAAGGCCAAGGTCCATCTGGAATTAGAGTTAGCGAGGGATGTCAGAGACGACAGACACCAGGAAAGTCTTCTATAAATAAATCAGCAGCAAGAGAAAGACTAGGGAAAATGTTAGCCAGCTGCTGAATGGGGAGGGTGTCTTGGTTTCGGAGGATGCAGAGCAGACAGAATTACTAAATCCAAAGGGATATGCTGCCATTCAGAGGGACTTGAACAGGCTGAAGAGTCGGGCAGAGAAGAACCTTATGAGTTGAACAAGGACAAGTGTAGGTTGCTGCACTTGGGGAGGAATAAGCCCAGGCATCAGTACAGATTAAGGGTTGACCTTCTGGAGAGTAGCTCTTGGGAGTCCTCGCTGACAACAAGTTAACCAGGTTAACCATGTTAAGCAACAGTGTGAACTCGTGGCCAAGAAAGCCAATAGGATCATGGCCTGCATCAGGAGGAGCATTGCCAGCAGATCGAGGGAGAGCATCCTGCCCCTCGTGCAGCTCTGGTGAGGCCGCACATGGAATATTGGGGGTAGTTCTAGGCTCCGCATTACAAGAGGGATGTGGAACTTCTCGAGAAGGTCCAGTGGAGAGCAACAGAGATGATTAAGGGACTGGAGCACCTCGAGGGAAGACGAGGGAAGACTAAGTGAGCTGGGCCTGTTTAGCCTGGAGAAGAGAAGGCTGAGAGGGGATCTGATCAATATGTATCAATACTGAGGGGAGAATGTAGGGAAGAAGAGGCCAAATTCTTCTCGGTGGTGGTCAGTGATAAGACAAGGGGCAATGGGTAGAAGTTGGGGCACAGAGGTTCCTCGTGCATGTGAGGAAGAACTTCTTTACAGTGAGAGTGACAGGCTGCCCAGGGAGATTGTGAAGTCTCCTTTTCTGGAGGTCTTCAAAACTCATGAGGATGCCAGCCTGTGTCACATGTTCTAGGTGTCCTTGCTTGAGCAGGGAGGTTGGACAGAGAGAGCATCTCTACAGGTCCTTTCCGATCTTAATTGGAAAATCAATCATTATTTTCTGATTCTGTGGGTAGAGACAGTCATACATAGGAGACAGTGTCCACTCACAGGTGCTCTTCCCCATATACACACTCATTTCTCTTGTTTTGTTTAGGCAGTAAATCCCTTTTTGTGGATGTTGAATTCACCAGGGAGTTCCCTGTTTGGTCCAAAATTCCGTACCATGGTGGATTTCATTAACATTGCTAACCAACCACCTGGGTTCAGACTGTCCAACCATGGCCAGTCTTCAGCCTCTCCTGAACTCCCAGAGAGCTAGCACTTTTAGTGGGTTTAGAGACTCTGGCCACATTATTTCACCCAGTGTGTACAGGTGACTCACAACTTTATAAGAAGTTACTATTAATGCCCACTAACTAAAGACTACTCCAAAGCAATAGGAAAGAAAGGAAATGAGTTGGGAGGGCACTGTTTTTTAAGAGTGGGTAAATCTAATAAGAGATAAATTCATTTGCATTCCAGCTTATCCTCAAAGAGTGGAGGATCACTGGGGACAAGTGGACTTATCTCTCAATAGCAATGCCAAATATCATGCTAGCTATAAGCTAGCTAGTTGAATTCATGAATAATACGATTTATTCAAATTCAAAATTTACGAAGTAGGTCTTGGATGTCAGTCCAAGAAATTCACTACTACAGTGTCGGGTTCGTAGCTAGCTTTAATGTACAAATGCACAATAATCACTCACTCAAAAAGATGGGAGAGGGTTCTCAAGCTCAAGGAATCCACTCAGGCAGTATCCCAAATTGGGGAGAGGAAAAAGGTTCAGCCTGTCAGCTGGTCCCAGGAATTATGACAGAATCTTCAGCTGGTCCCAGGAATTATGATGGAATCTTCCTTTTAGCTTCTTCTCTCCTTAGTTCACCTCTTATATATAGTTTTTTTTAAAAAAAAAATTAGATGGAGCTTGAGTGATTCTAGTTATACTTACTTTTGTTATTGATTGGTGAAAAAGTATCTCACTTTCATTTAAAGTTACAGTCAATTGAAAATCTAGAGAGCATGCTCAGTGAGGAGTAGTTGTACTTTGGAGGTGGGTTATTTTTGGCACAGAGGAATGTGTTGGTATTATAACGAGACAAAATTAGGTAAAGTCCAAGCAGCTACATCTGAAGGGACTTATCTGCCACCATTGTTGGCCCTGAACCGGATATCTTATTGTATTATGGGGCTTGTCAGTTGCATGGCATCACCAGATCGTCACCTCTGCAGGGAACTCAACAAATTTCAGTTGTGGTGTCTTAATCCATCCTCCATTCATTCATCATCTGCATGACAGCATCAAGCATCAAGCATCAAGGCTGCAGGAAGTAAAACAGAGCTTCTCCATTCCACTACACTCTTTGTTTATTAGCATGTGCTGGAGGGCAGATTGTATTCCTGAGGAAGTGTGGAGGAGTAGATTCCATAGATAGCAACCATCCTGGAAGTGGTAACTGTCTCTCACCCCAACCAATGCCATAATTTCTGTTAGGCTCAACTAGGATGAAGATGCAGATGAGGCATCTGGCCTACAGCAGCTGGCAGAAATATTACAATCAGCAGCCGTTTTTCTCTTGGGAGACGTCACCCAACCAGATGTTTGTTGGAAATAGAATTCGGCAGACAGGAATTAGTCTATTGTCTATAGTCTAGTCTACAGTCTATAGTCTAGTCTAATAGTCTATAATAGTGTATAGACCTGCTCTTTTTGAATAAATGGTGGTCCAAGGCTGTCTTGGCCATAGTGAACATAAAATGACAGATTCAGTCCTTTCCAGTTCTTGATGAAGTCCAGAGAGGCCTCAGCAAAACTGCTGCTTTGGACTTCCAGAGGATAGACTTTGAACTTTTTAGAATATTGGTTGGTAGAGTCCTGGGAGATAGTCTGAAGAGCAAAGCAGGAAGACTGGACATTTCTCAAGAAGGAAATCTTAAAGGTGCAGAAGCAGGGTGAAGAGCAGCCTAGATGAATAGAGAACAATTGTTGAAACTCAGGGAAAAAAAAGGTTTATCAACTTTGAAAGAAGGAGCAGGCAACTCAGGAAGAGCACAAGGACATTGCTAATGTATGTAGAGAGGGAATTAGAAAGGCAAAAACTCACATGCAAACTAATCTAGCCACTGTTGTAATAGACAATATATATTTTTTTTCTAAAAATATATTAACAAGATGAGAAGGGCCAGGGAGAATCTTGGAGAGGATAAGAACTAAGGATAAGGATAAGGCTGAGATACTTAATGCCTTCTTTGCTTCAGTCTTTAATATACAGATCAGTTATCCTCAAAGTACTTGGCCCCCTGAGCCAGAAGAAACCCATGGTGAGCAGAAGAAACACACTGTAATTCAAGAGGAAATGGTCAGTGAACTGCTAGTCAACTTGGATGCTCACACATCTCTGAGGCCAGATGGAATCCACTCGTTCTTAGGGACCTGGCTGAAGTTCTCACTAAGCCACTCTCTATTACCTGTCAGCAGCCCTGGACAATCAGGAAAGTAGAAGATAACTGGAGACTTGCCAACGTGACATCCATCTACAAGAAGGGTTGGAGGATCAGGGAAACCACAGGCCTGATAGCCTGACCTTGGTATTGAGGAAAGCAGATCATCTGAGGGCAATCACACAGCATGTGCAAGACAACCAGGGCATCAGGCCCAGCTGTCTCTTTTGCAGTCTGAACAATCTATGATCCCTCAGCCTCTCTTCACAGGACAAATGCTCTAGTACTCTAACAAACCTAAAGGCCGTTCACTCAACTCACTGTACTTTGTCAATGTCTTTCTTGGGGGAGGAGTCAAGTATTACGCCTACCAATTTGGTGTTATTTGCAATCTGTATGAGCAAGCATTGCTCTTTCAGATGTTGCATATTTCAAGTCCCAGGAAAAAGCCTTGCAGTACTTCTTTTGTCAAAGGCATTCAAATAGAGTACAACATATTAACCATTGCCTTCTCAGGCCAATCATCTGAATATCATTTTTTTAGTCACCTAGTTGCCCAGATCGTCTAGACTAACATTGTAATTTGGTTACAATAATATTATGGGTGATAATGCCAAAAGCCTTGCTATGGTCAAGGTAAATGTCATTCAGTCATCTTCTTCATTCACAAATATATAATCCGAATAGCAGTCATAATGATCACTCATGAAATCATGAGTAAGTCTTTGCTGACTGCTCCCAATCACCTCTTTCATGTGTTAAAGGTGGATCTAGTACCATTCTTCTCAAAAGTCTGGGATTTAACTTCAGATATAGATACTAACTGAAGTCTTTTTGTTAAAGAGCTTGTGTATTTTGTGTATTTGATGAAGCAATGACATGCTCTTCAACACACTGAAGAAAGAAATAAAATAAGAATTTTCTTATTTACTTTAATGTAAACAAAATTATGTCCTACCTAAAGCATAGATATGGAACTCATCTATGGAGGAGTGCAGTGTTCATGTTTGGGAGTTTCTTCCTCTTCTTTGCCAATATAAGAATAATGTTGATGGCTTCTTCATCCTCCTCTGCCTCCTGCATTTGGGGCAATTTTTCTATCTTTTTATCACTTTATGGTTTTTATTTATTCATTTGTTTACAACCTCATATTATATAAACTTTACAATACATATTTTATGTATTTTTTCTATTTTTAAATACTTTTCCACTGTCCTTTTTGTTTCCCACTCAAACTGCTTTGCTCAGTTTCTATTATTATTCATTACCATTACTAACTGACCACTAATGAGTTTCTGACAGATTTGGGATCTCTAGTTCTGTCCTGTTACATTTCTTTAAGGTCTCAGCTATCATCGAAGTCTAGGCAAATTCTGATGCTTGTATTGCTTATTTACATGAGAGTCTGTGGCCTGTTACTAGCGAAGACAATATTTTATTCACAGTACTACAGAAATACATTGGTTCAATCCCTTCAGATAGCAGTATATTTGGAAAGAATACTTCCATGTTTCCAGGAACGTCAGCTGTCAGAAGGAATTGGTATTGTCATACTAATTTTAATCCTTTCCGTACCTATCTGTGTGAATTTCTTTGGGATCTCACAGTTATGGACCTGCTGTCCTAAACCTAATCACAAAATAATTTGAGCAGGAAATCTCTGAGCGATGACACTTCTAAATATATAGAAATGATTATTACCCCCTGTTGCTTTTTCATGTGGGTGCTAATGATAGCATGAGGAAACTCGCCAGAATAAAACGGGATTACAGAGCCCTAGGGGTGGCTATAAAAGAGACAGGAGCACAGGTATTGTTTTCCTCCATCCTTCCAATGAGGGGGATGGATTTAAGGAGGAGAAAACGGATAGGTGAAATCAACAACTGACTGCGCCGCTGGTTTTGGCTTCTATGACCACGGACTGTGTTTGATGATGACCAGCTAGTAGAGCCACCTCACCAAGAAAGCTGGCGTGTATTTGCCAAAAGACTGGCCAATCTCATTAGGAGAGCTTTAAACTAAGCAAGAAGGGGGAAGGGGAGTGTC
>JAUBOD010000139.1:917905-928971 GCA_032353885.1 Nothura maculosa
TTGCATTCTTCAGCAGCATTAGAATACTAAAGTGGGAAAATAAAGACAAAATTAAGGCTTTTCATATACAGAACTTATTTTTTATGAAAAATATAAAATTTATTATGAAAGAATGTATTTGTAAAAAAAAAAAAAAAAGAACTTATCAAATTATAGTTTCTTCTGATTCCTTGAAAAAGTCAACATTCTGGCCTTATTGCCTTATTGTAGACTTAGGCAAATGAGAATGGAATAGTCTTTGTCCAAAAAAAGAGGTATTCTTGAAAAACAAATAAAAACAATTATTTCTTTTGGGCACTGTACCTCCAACTAAAAGCTATCTGCCTTCTTCCAGCTGTCTTTATCTACTTCAGAGTAGAGAGACAAATAGTTTTAATATCATGGGTGACAAACAGAAGGACAAAAAATTTGTTTCATCTTGTTAGTCTTGGATGCTTCCAAATTCTGAAGTTTCAGATAAAAATAGAATATTATCATGTTAATTCTAATCCTGTACAGTCTTTAATTATATACATTTCCATTCCTCATTCATGTCCAGAGGGTTTCCCTTAAGCTTAGGTAAGCAATTTTGAAAATTGCTTTCCAGACATGAAGACACATTCTTTAGAATAAAGGACAACAATGAAAAGAAACTAATATTTTCCTCTCATATGCATTTGTATTTATGTACATGTATTGTACATATAAATTTGTATTTATGTGTTATGTGTGTTTGGTGATTGAAGTGAATTCAGTGAAGAATAATTGAATAAATGAGACATTCAGAGTAGAAAGAAGGAAAATGAAGAAAAAAATAATAAAGGCTAACTTCTAATATCTATCTCGTGTATATGGAAGTTAAGTAGCTTGACTTGTGATGTATTTAGTCCAAAATAGTTAAAATTTGTGAAAGATGATGGTGAAAAGCTATTTTGAATTAAAAAAAATAAAGTGTCAGTTAATCTTCATGTGCTATACTCAATTCTACCTACCATGAAAACATATTTTTCTTTCTCAAAATAAGTGTATTTTTTTTTACATATTTCACAATGGTATAATATCTGTATCATCTATGTTTTTAATAAATTAAGTTCTACACATTTAGAGATCACAGAAAATTATTAGGTACTGTTCCATTATGTCATTAAATAATAGGACTGAAAATAACTACTACTTGAAAAGGAAATGAAAGAATAAATTAAAGTTTCTGTCAGTAAGAAATATGAGAATATTAATTTGAGGAGAATTGCTGTTTCTAATTCTTTCTTTCTTTCTATAGGATTGAATATCTAGCCAAGTATTAAGTCACACTGCTTTAAATTGCTGAGCTGAAATAAACACATGAATTAATGTCTTCAAGTAAATCATCAAAAAAAAATCTCAAATCACCATGCAATCTCTGTATGAATTAAAATATCTCTGTATTGTTTAATCTCTTAATCTGTTGAATGCAAATTAACCCACAAAAGTAACTGTGATAGAATATGGAAATAAAAGTTAAAATTAAAATGATATTTATGTAAAGCTAACAACAGGAATTTATGTGAAAAAACAATAAGCAGATGTTAGTAAACCAAGTCTATATTTCATAATATAGTCAATCAGAAACATGCAATCTGTGATGCTCACTAGAGAGCTGCTTCCTTTTCTACCCATAAAAGTCAGCTATATTGGGCAATCTATGAGCCATAAACTTTCTCAGTGACAACATAACGATATCAGCCAGCTCATTATACTGATCTGCCTACTGGAAATAAATCAGCTCTGTGGCTGAGCATAAAAGCAAAAGTTAAAAAAAAAACAGATTTAGGAAATTCAGAAAAAGTAAGACAACAAAATTTGAAAATATCCTTCAAGTTAATTGACTAATAGCTACAGCATGAAAGGCATAATTGTAGATGATCATTTATACTATTTGTGTAAACATGCAAATGCATTGATTATTTATTAGTCTCTGTCTCATTGCAGGAAAGAGAACATAAAGAAGACAAGTGGAAACAGATTTTATTACCTGTAGGTATCGATGAAAAGCATCCTAGAATTCAAACACACACATATGAATATGCATAATTTTTATGTATAAGAATTTTAATTTTACTGGCAAGTTTCACAAATAAGAGATAATGACTCATAAAAAGAAAAAAAGATGGAATATCTTCCATTTTATATTTACATTTAATTTAGAGGAAACACTGAAATTTAAAGTGATTATTTGTATGTATTTTGTACTGTGCACTTTTCAATTTTAAGGAAGTATGCAGAACATATAAATGTGTATGTGAAAGTCATTCTTGTACTGCCTACATCCACTATTGGTAAAATAAAAAAGGCATCTCTCTAGGTCAAAAAATCAGGTCTTTATTGAATTATAGAATAGAAACACAAGTGAAAGTGTTATCTGCTAGAAAACTAGTCATATAGAGAGAGACTGGAAGGAAAGCCTCAGTAATTCAGTTACTAAATGTGATATTTATAAGATTTTGATCTTGCTAATAAATGCCAGAGTTATTTTACTAGATCTGCTAAAGGCAAAGTTCAATGATTCACCTGATGAAAGTTCTATTCTGACATTTTTTAATTTTAGTGATATATTCATGGGAAAGGTTAGTGCAAAATATCTTTTTAGTATTTTCAATCTGGATGCTTCTGCTTCTTTAATCAAAATTCTTTTAAATGAAATAATTTCTGTATTCCAAGGTCAGTATTTGATAAAAAAATCAAACTAATCAAACTTTTTTTTTTCCATGACCAGTCTATTAAAATCTTAACACTTTAGGTATCTGAACCTGAAAGAACAAAGGACATTATCATGTCACTCAGTATCTGAGGAGACCTCTGGGACCTTATTTCCATAAAATCCTAGTGGTCAGAGAACTTTTAGGAAGTGAAACAAACAACAGCAACAACAAAATATTTTCTAGAAACTCCTTGGACTGAGAATTTAGTATGAATAATTTAATATTTTGGAGAGTTGCAACAACCTTAAGCCATAGGTGGTTTCAGAAGAAACTCATCTTGAACTCCACAGAAAAAGCTATTTGCTGTGAAATTATCATTCACTGAAGCAAAGAGAGCAAAGTCAGAAGATGCTGGGAAGAAATAAAAGGAGGAAGAGCCTGATGTCTCGTTAGATGTGGATCTCCTTTAGGGGATCCTTCAGAGTATGCTTTAGTTAGGACTCACAAAGAAGTTTTTTTTCCTAACTGGTTCCTTCTTTATCTCTTCCTCCCCACAAAAGAACTTTTAGTTCTGCATTTTACTGCAGAGTAGCACTGCCTTGCCAAGCAGGCAAGAAAAGGGTCACCTCCACTCTGCTTAATGTCAGGAAATATGTGCTTCCAACAGACTTTCTGAGTGTTGCTCTAGAAGCAAGCACACGGAGCTTTAGGTTGCAGATACCTGAAAAGGGAATAGTAATTAAAAAAAAATCCTAAATAAAAAAGATTTTCTCTGACTTCCTCTGGCATCAATGTATCTGAAAACTCCATAAAATCATCCTTAATTCTCTCAGTGTGCAATACAGGCTTGTGTAGAGGAAGCTAAGCACCCACTACAACTTTCTAAGCACTTACAAATGTCCCATGTGACAGTCAACTCTGTTGAACAGCTAAGCCTAGTCATCCTTAAGGAATTGATTATAACAGATACTGTTATTTTCCTGCCTTCATAAAATCCGATGCATAGGCACATAAAAAGACCCCTCAAGGGCTGAGTTAGCTACTTTGCCGGATGAAAAAGGAAATAAAGAATTACAAGAAATATCTATGTGTAATTTTTTCTTATTTTTTTGTTTGTTTGGGTTCATTCAGAGGCAATATATAACAAATGAAACTTTAAAGCAAATCAAACTAAAGAAAAACAAGGAAATATAAAGAGTTAGTATGTAATATCTATTTTTTACCATGTAATTTAATTATCAACATATGATTGTCAATCCTCCTCTTTATAATTATCTCATGCATCTTACTTCGTTGGTATTTTTCTTCTAGTTAATTTTATTTTAAAAATCTATTTATGTGCCACTTATTTTCTTACACTTGTTTTGCAATTATCATTGATTCACAGTGAACTGAGTAGCTAATAATCATATCTGAAAATATTTAGTTTCTCTATTCCAGATTAAATTTCCAAATGAATTATATTTAGTAGTCATAGATGAATATTATACAATCTCAAACACAAAATTTTATAAATATCCATTTCAAAATGAAAACAGATATAGCTTTTTAAAAGAAGGGTTCCAGCTCTGGCCCTAACACCAGCCTTGGCATCCTGCTTGGTGGTGCTCAATGCCTTTGAGGGCTGGGACTCCTTGGTTTTCCAGGACAGGACTGGGCTACCAGCGCTGGCCACAGGGTTCTCCCAATTTGATGTTAATCATAAGAAATGAAGATGTCAGAGTATAAACTATAACAGAACCTATGTTGGCTTCTTTGTGCAAGAAAGACTCATTTGTCTGTGATTCTATTTCATTATTAAATAAACAGGATGATTTTCTTCCCAATATGAATGGAAGGAATAGGGCTGTTACATTGCATAAGCTGGAATTTTCCTCCTAAATAAGGCATATAATTCTAGAAATCATGATAATTGAAGGATTTTCTTTCCTTTCCTTTGCTTCTATGTGTGTGTGTGCGGAGGTGGAGAAGATTTCAATGATATTTACATTATTTTAGCTGTATGATCATATCTAACTGCCTTTAAAGAGCTGTGTCAGCAGCACTGACTATGTGCTCAGCACTTGTTTGGTGCCACATTTGGTGCCAGATAATTCTATTTGCAAAATGTTAAATACTGCCAGCTGTCATGTATTTGAAGAGGATAGAATTTTGTACATATTAATTACAATATAATGGCACAGATTAATTCCGTGGATATAAAAATCATTGTTTATAATTTTGTGTTTCTCATTGCTCAAAAGAGAATAAAAACACATTCTCTTATGTGGCTCCTGTGTATATATGTTCATTAAAACCCGAGAAACACTTCTTTACCAGTGTTTCAAGGATAAATCTGCACAAATAGTAAGTCTCTCTTTAGAGAAAAGACGGAGTTGTAAATGAAGCAAGACATTCAGTGCATTAATTACTATTCATATTTTACAATTTGGTTTCCATTTCCCCTGTCCTTGTACAAATTCTATCTTTATATCTATAATTCCTATCTGTGTATGTAGTAAGTACCTTCCAATGATTCCCAACCCCATTTCAGGAAGAAATGGATATGATCTTTGGAATTAAGTAAGTAAGATGGTATTAGATTTTATCCATCTGGTGAGATAGGAAAAACAGACACAGTTGTCATCTTCAATGCTTTCTCTTCTCAAGCTCCACCAGTCAAGTCATTACAAAAGATGCTTTGGACTAATAAGAAGGCAAAAGATACATTACTCTCTATGCTGTCTGCCAGTCCAGCTTCTCCAGACCACACAGAAATAGAAGGGCTCTCTACAACACTTCTAGAAATAGGTCTATTATTGCATATTACCTTCACTGTTCATTATGTCAGTACTCAGTCCAAGGCATGCACAGTATTGCTGCTGTGCACTGTTGTCACTCTAGTGAGTGAGCAATATTCTCATCTTGATGATTGCAGCACTCTGTTCAAGCTGCCTTCCATACTGTCTCCCATATGTTCAAACTAATTGAAGCTCGCAAAATGGTATTAGGAATATAGTTCAAAATCATTACATAAGTTCCAAGTTCCAATACTTGGTCCATTATTTTGGAGATTTGTAAACAATTTTAGACTATATCAGAGCAATAAAAAAAAAAAGCTGTAAGTAGGAGGATATTACACGTGTTATTGCCAGTTCTCTGCTCCATTCCAAGACACCAAGACATCTTGCCATATTTTTTTTCCAATGCTGAAATTCACATCTTTAAATGAAGGAATATTTTTATGCTATAAGGCAACATTGTGTCTGTGTCACCTCGCTGCAGATAGAGAATGTGAAAAATCTGGTCTAGACTTAGGAGAAGCAAAGGGACCAAAAATATGTTTGGATATTTTAGTCTTGGCAAAAAGTAAGCAAACACACAGAAAGTTTCCACTTTCTGTTTTATTTATGTATTTATTCACTTATTTATTCCAACTTAATATTAGCTGAGGAACATTCCAGATCACAGCCAATGGTTTAAAAAAGCTGAAAGTTTTTCCTTGAGGTTGCTGTAAAAGTTGCTGTAAAGTTTTTTTCCCTAAAGTTGTTGTTTTCCTTGAGGTTTCCTTATGGTTGCTGTAAAAAATCCAAATCTTTCCAACTATTTAAAGTGTGCTCATTCAGATTGATATAATTTTGTCACCTCTGCATGATTAGTTGTTCCTAATTATTTTTGAATAAATAAACTACTTCTAATGGCTATAAAGTTTTCCTGAATTTCAGATTTTATGTAAGTGTGAATGAATGTATCTGTAGTTATAAAAGACTGTACAGAGACACAAGAATATACACATGAATACAAACAGTGTTATAGTGGAACAGAAACTCTGCTACTCAGTAGCTAGGTTCGGACTCAGTAGCTAGGTTTGGACTAGGTTCTTTATCAGAACCATATTTATCCATATTTCAATGATGATGTGAAATGTGTTGTGTTTCTGGAGCAGAAGATCTTGAGTCAATGACCAAAACTTGAGGACATTTGAACTAACATCTCTTGAGCTGCAACCTACTAAATAGACTGGAGGAAAAAAAAAATAACAAAATGTTTTTATGGGTTTTATGGGTTTCACACCTTTTATTTTCCCCATATGGGGTCAGAAAACACTTTGGAGTGTTACTAATGTGACAGTATTTTCTCAGAATCAATCTATCATCTCAGCTACAGTACAATATTTACTTCTCTGTTAGAGAATCAATATTTTAAAAGTTACTCAGAGCAAAAGTTTGGTCTATATTGTAGGTCAAACCACAGTGACAGGCTGACAAGCTAGAGAATGTCATTTATCTTGGTATGGTAGCACCAGGAACAAAGATCTGTTCTGATCAATCCACTAACATGAGAAGAAAGTGCCTCAAAGTGACATGCTGTGTCCACTGAACTCAAACAGCACCAATCCGCAGTACAATTAAACCTTGCCTTTGGCAATTTTCTGGAAATGCGTGTTGAGCACATCAGTTTGTTCTTATACTTCTTCATGTAACTCTCTGGAGTTTTGTCCTTAGAGCAGAGCTGAGTTGATATGTCCCAACACTTACAATTAATATCTAGATTTTCCATTAGAAAACCATCCAATGTAAAGAGCTTTCATCATGGAGCATCTAATACACATATCATGTTGCAATTCACCCAGAAACTTGAAATAGTACATATTCATTTCAGTAGTGATTCAAACATTTTGTGTGTGTTATGAAACTAACAAAACAGGAATATGAACTTTCCAGTTAAAATGATGTCTATACTTTCCTCTTATGCAAAGTTTTATGCATCTCGTCATTGAGATGAATGATCTTACTGTGAGATCTCCTCTACTCCCATCACCAGATATGGCACCTAAACGATGCCATAATACGTGGCTGTATGCACACAAATGAAAATGTCTCCCAAACATTTTCTCTCATTAAAAAGTGCAGCTGGATAAGCTCAAATATAGGTTCATTGATGGTAAAATATAAATGTACTGTAAGAATTCTTGTCTGTAAGCTTAATCAAAAAAATCATCCAAGTCTCCTTTGGCTAGGTATGATGTAAAGATGGATTTTCTTTATCCTTATAGAGGTATGTTAATTTTTGAGAAATGATTCTGCAAATCAAGTGATGGGTAATGAGATCTTTTTCTTTTCCTTTTTTTTTCATTTGTCCTCAACCAGTTCTGAATACAGCCTTCGCAATATTCAAAATAAAACGTTTTTTCCTGATTCCACAGAAGTCAGTATAATTGAATGAATTCAAAATTTAACACCCATAGAATTGTTGAATCATACAATTAGTATAATTGGAAAAGACATTCAAGATCATCAAGTCCTACCATAGACTCATCACCACCATATCTGCTAAACAATGTCCCTAATTGCATCAATTACAGGTTTGTTGAATACTGCCACAGATGGCAACTGCACTACCACCAGGGTCAGCCTGTTCCAATGCTTGACCATTCTTTCCATGCAGATTTTTTTTTCCTAATGAAAGCATGTAGTCCCTGGGAAAAAAATAAGGCCATTACTGACAGTCATTTTGGAGAAGAATACCAGCCTCCCTACAACCTCCCTTCAGGTAGTTTTAGAAAGCAATAAGGTCTCCCCTGAACTTCTTCTCCAGAATACTTCTCTGGACATGCTTGGGTGCCTGCAGCAGCATCCTGGAAGGGTGTGAGAGCCCTGCAGCCCCTCTATGGGCACTTAAGGCTTCACTGTGGATTTTCTCATGCAGTGGGAGAAGAACCTCAGTTCCCAGATCGCAAGTGGGCACCAGAGCATGTGGGAGAGCAGCAAGGTGAGGAAGAGGAGAAAGCAAAGCAGGC
Source organism: Nothura maculosa (assembly GCA_032353885.1). Classification (NCBI taxonomy): domain Eukaryota; kingdom Metazoa; phylum Chordata; class Aves; order Tinamiformes; family Tinamidae; genus Nothura; species Nothura maculosa. The sequence continues at coordinate 926,342 of JAUBOD010000139.1, forward strand.
AGGTGACCCACATGCAGAGCACAAGGCTGGTGGGGAAGGGGACGAAGTGCGACACAGCCAGCCCTGAGCCCTTCTGCAAACGAGTGTTTCCCCCGGGGACTTTCCATGGGGCAGAGCTCACTGGGTGGACACCTCAAGCCTTGTGCAGCCCCTGCAGCTCTGCACTGTGAGGGAGGCAGCAGCTATGGGCTGTGCTCATGCTGGCCTCGTTCAGGCAGGAGCTTCCCTCTGAAACGAGGCTTCCATCGCACACCTGCTTCTCCCCGCAGGTGGGCCACCAGGAGCCCCCTGCAGCAACTCAGCGGAGCCAGAGCTCAGCTTCATCCCTGCACAGGGACAGGCTGCCTCCCCTTCCCCACCCATCACAGAACTCTGAAGACGGCAGCACACAAGTACGAGCTGACCAGAGACACCGGGAAAACATCTTAGATCCTTGGGCACGGCCTTCCCGGTGCCGTACCTGGCGAGCAGCTCCCTCACCAGCCAGCAGCTAGGAGCAGGAGGGCAGCCACCTGCAGGCCTGAGTGCTGCCTTTGGGGCTCCCAGCAGGAAAGTTTGCCAGCTGGGAAGGAAGGAAGGAGGGTGGGGCAGGAGCTGTCTGCTCTGTCAGCATCCTCCGGATGCTCTGCTTCAGGCAGGATTGATGGACCAGATGGCCCTGCGGAAAATCTCCTGGAAGAAGGCCACCAGAAGGAAATCCTGCCTGGTGCTTCCCTTTGGCTGCCCAAGCAGGATGCTTCTATTTTCACCGGAACAAGCTAAAAGGACATCCCATCCCCATCTTGCCAGAGGCCAAGTCTGGCATTTCCATCTCATCCCTGGCAACACTACGGCCATCTCAAGGGCACGGCAACAGGATCATTCTTCAGCCTTCAGCCAGCAGCCTTCACAACACTCCTCCCTCTCAGGAGCCCAGAGCACCGCTGAAGGGACAAGCCAAGGTGGCCCAGGACACATGTAGGGTTGTCATAAGCCCTGGACATGATACACTGTCCTCCCAGGACTGATACAGGCCCATGACAAGATCATGCAGAGCTAAGACTCAGTCTCAAGTGACTCTGCAGAAGACACTGACATCTGGGCCTTTGTGACAATGGCCCAAGGCGCCTTCTTGTCATCTTCTACTTCTCTGGATGTCTTTCCTGCGCTTGCTCCAGACCTGCTGTGCTGTGTGCATGGCACGAGACCAATGAGCTCAGTGAGCTGAGGGCACTCACCTATGCTCTTTTACTGTCCCCCTGCAGTTTTCCTCCAAGCACAGACTGGAGGCAACATCCTCTTCCTCCTTCAGAGACATGCCACAGAGTGACATAGGTACATATGAGTGTTAAGAGCCCTTCCTTGGACAGAGGGCCTGGGCTAGCCCAGCAAGAGCTGTTGGGCTCGGCAGCACGAAGCCACAAGCATTCAGGAAAGCCCTTGGTGCTGGGGGCAGCAGGTGCTTGCTGTGCGCTCACACAACCCCTGACTCTCACCTCTCTTCCCTCACAGCCATTGCTGCCCTCCTAGAGCAAACGGTTCCCATGCAGCAGCATTCGTTGCTCACGAGGGTGTACGGGCCATGCACAGAGCTTTCTTATGCAGCTGTCCGCTGCAGCTGTCTTATGGGACAATGGGAGTGACACGGCCAGGATGCACGTGCCAGGCAGCTCCACTAACTTCATGGCCGAGCACGCGGAGGGAGAGCAAGACAGAGGCACGAGATCGTCCAGAGGCATTCCGCTCACCCCAGAGTCTGTGCCACATCTTGCATGAGCTCAAGGCACACCAGTCATGGAATCATTTAATCGTTAAGATCGGAAAAGACTTTTTCAGAAGCCTCAAAGTTATTTTTCACAGTAGAAAAGTTTTGTAGTTTGAAACAGCTGCTGATTTGGTGAGAGGTGAATGCTATTGAGTTCCAGCCAGTCCTCAGAGGTAGAGGAATTGAAGGTAGCTGAACTCATCTCTTAGAATGGATGTCAAATACCCTGATAGACCTGTGTCTGGCATCACCAGATTCACAAAGTCTGTTGACAACAGGTCAAAACAGTTGCCTTCAAAACAATTAGTTACCTTCACAAACAGTATGATTTATTCAAATGCAACTTTTACATAACAGGGTTTGAATGTCAGTACGGGAAATTTTTGACTACAGTGTGGGGTTCTTAGCTACTTTTAATGTAGAAATGCACAAAAATCACTCACCACAAAAGATGATAGAGGGTTCACGAGCTCAAGTAATCTCCTCAGACAGCATCCCTATCCAAGAGAAGAAAAAAAGGTCTTTCCCCACTTCTCCTCTCCTTAGCTCACCTTTTATCTTCTTTTTCCATTCAGGTGCAGCTTGAGTGATTCTACTCATACTTACTTCCATTATTGATTGGTATAAAAGCCTCTCACTTTTCATTAAAAGAAAATCCACAGCACATGCTCAGTGGGGAGTGGTTGTAACTTGGAGTCAGGTAACTTTTGCGGGTGGTGGTGTGTGTTAGCATTATAATGAGATTATAATGAGTAAAGTTCATCTGAAGCCCTGGCCATTTTATTGTTATTTCCCACTGTGTGTGGCTTATCAGCTACACAGCACAGAGGTGGTCACCACCTCTGCAAGGAGTCCAATCGAGCTTGGCCGCCATGTCTTCACTCTG
>JAUBOD010000139.1:933831-947122 GCA_032353885.1 Nothura maculosa
CCACACTTTCAAACCTTACTCGGGGGAATTTTGTGAGGGATGGTGTCAAAAGCTTTCCTCAAGTCCAGATAGACTACATCAACCGCTCTGCCCTCATCTATCCAGTCAGTCACAGAAGGCTATCAGATTAGTCAAGCATGATTTCCCCTTGGTGAATCCATGCTGCCTACTCTTGAGCATGTTCTCCACGTGTCTGGAGACAGCAGCCTGGTTGAGCTGTTCCATCTCTTTTCCAGGGATGGAGGTGAGGCTCACTGGCCTGTAGTTGCCTGAGTGAGCAACTCTTGTCTTTTTTGAAGATGAATGTGACATTGGCTTTCTTCCAGTAGTCTGGCACCTCTTCCATTCTCCAGGACCTTCTGAAGATGATGGTGAGCATCTTAGCTAAGGAACAATTCGGAAACAATTGAAACACTACCAAACAAGCTGCTTCTGTTTTTGACTAATTTAATCATAAACATCACTCTAAGGTATTAAATGAAATTCTGACAAGATTTACAAATGTATTTTACCAGTAAATCATTCTTGTGTGCATGTAATTTTATGTGTAAGTAGCATGATCTACAATGCACAACATATTTTCTCTTGGAAAGTCCCATATCTCATGGACCTTACTCAAGGGTTTTATTTTAGAGGCACAGCAAAGCTCAAGTGTTTTTTTCATAAGGTAACCCCCCCTTACTGTTCTGCTCTGCAACATTGCAAACATGCTGTCACTGAGACTGAAAATGTTTCTGAAGAGATTACCATGACAATGGAGAATAATGTTTTTAGGAACTGATTTGTACCTGTAGAAATAATCTTCTCATTTGAGCTTACATTACCACAAGAAACATTCCTTTAAGCTCCCATTAAAATATTGTACAAACTTGGATGTGGTAATTTATCATGCTTTTTAGGGGCTTAATAAGGTAGAGAGCTTAGCTAAAGTAGATAATGTAGTACAGCATAGTGTATAGAGCACAGGGAATGGCGTTCGGAAGATCTCGTGATGTCACGGGAAGCTAGGAGCATAATTAATTACCTTACTGATAACCCCATGCCGACTAATTGTGCATAGGTGAATCTCCCCACCGTACGGGGAGTATATATACAATTCGAACGACGCAATAAACACCATTTTGCTGCATCCTCATATTGAGGTCTATGCTCTATGGCCCCTGGGGCAAGTAGAAGCCCAGGCCAGTCCAGCTAGCGAACGAGGCTTGCCGACCCCCATTTCGACAACACTTGGAGTTTAATTTCAGTTTTGAATATTGAATCAGTTAGGCATTTGTTCTTATAAATATTCATAATTTATTTTTATTTATTTCTTTTTTTTTCATTAAGATCTCTAAATGCAGTTGTACGTTTTCTTGTATGGATAAATAGTATTAACATGAGAATTTTGGCTCTATTAAATATAATAAATGAATATAGCTCTACATATATATTAATATAGCATATACATATAGCTAAAATACAATTGATTGTGGTGTTCTCTGGAATATCTAGTCAATGTGCTCCAACATATCTATAAATGATTTGTAAAATGATAAAATTATTCTCAGAATTAAAAATAATGGACATAAAAACCTACAAGAAAATCTTAATAATGAAAATCTTAATACAACAGACAGAAGAAAATCACTATTTGTGGGAAAAATAATAGTGTAATATCCAAATGTAACATAGATTTCAAATTTTCCATCATCACTAATAAAATACATACTGGAGTCATTGCCAATGATTATGGGTGTAAGCTGAAGCACAGGAGGTTCCACCTGCAGGTGAGGGGGAACTTCTTTCCTGTGAGGGTGACAGAGCAGTGGAACAGGCTGCCCAGGAAGGTTGTGGAGTCTCCTTCTCTGGAGGTCTTCAAAACCCACCAGGATGCCACCCTGTGCCACCTGCTCTAGGTGTGCATACTGGAGCGGGAAGGTTGGACCAGATGATCTCTAGAGGTTCTTTCCAACCTTGAATATTCTGTGATTCTGTGATACTTTTTTAACTCTTTGTCTGACACACTTTGAATCTTGAATATTGGCTGCAGAAAAGTATTTAGAATTTTGATGGTGGACTATACATCAATTAACAAAAGCTTAAAGAGTTTCACTAATTTAGGTCTACAGTCACAGGAATAAAAAGAATATATTAGCTATGATTTTTTAAAGAAAGATGCATATTTGTCTGTCTTTTCTAGAACCGGGCAGAAATAGAGGTTTGTGAGTCTGTAGGAAATGTCCAGACCTGCTATTTTATTTTATTTCTTTTAACATATAACTGTACATTGTGTGAAGAAAACATTTATTCTGCTTTTTTTAAAAAAATCTACTTTGTAGGGTATAACAGGTAATAATACAGAATATAAGTTCAAGGTCTTATTTATTCAGGTTTGATGTTCGAATAATTCATCTGGATTCCAGGGTGTGGGTGATATTTTAATAGAAAACTTGTTTGTAGAATATAGCAGGAAATGAAAAAAAAAGATGTGAATGCACATACTGATAATTTTTATATTGCTATGTTAAATTCAATTAGAACATCTTTCTTTACATCTGAATAAAATATGTGTTTTTTACTTGTTTCTTTTCTTTTGTGGTCCAAGGTCTAATTACTTCAGACTTTAGTTTCCTTTCAAAGTCTCGGTGGAATTTGTGCATATGTCAGAGATGAGATCTTTAAAACCCACTTGGATGCAGCCCTGTGCCACATGCTCTAGATGACCCTGCATGTGCAGGGGAGTTGGATTAGATGACCTCTGAGGTCCCTTCCAACCTTGTAGATTCTGTGATTCTGTGATTCTGTGATTATCTGGAAAATCAATATCAACATTCTTCAATGGTGAAAAGGAAAATTGCAAAACTCAAACCCAATTGCAATCCAAAAAGGATTTTTTAGAGAGTTAACTATATTTGTACATAATATTATATATGTATATATGCATATATATGTTGTATATATGTGTATATATGTGTGCATGTCAATCTATGTGAATATACATATATCTGCACGTTGAATACTGCATGGTCTGTAATATCAGAAAATGAAGAAGGGGAAAAGAAGAGGAAATTAACTTTTTATTGTTCTAGACCAGATCAATATACCATGAGAATAACTTCCAGCAATCTGTTTTCTAGGTCTTTTTCTAGGTTTTATTTTGCCTTTTCAGAGCACAAAAAAATGCTAAAATTAATTGGATATGGAAAGAAAACTAAAGGAAAATCTTTTTTCATAGATACTATACTAAGAAAAACTGTGAAAAAGGAGATTAGATTAATTAGCAAAGTGACCTAAAAACAGTAGCTGCGAGCAACTGGATGATAAAAGATCCCTTTATGGTTATGCTATTTCTTTTGTTCTTTTTACTGCTGGCTATTATAGGATAAGATCAATTTTGACCTGAAGCGCTTCCTTGTCCCCTTATCTGATAGAAGATGTGCTCATCTGCCACTCAAGTACAAAATGCTGTCCTGAACAGAACTTCTTTGTGCAAAAGGGGAGAAGGGCCAAAAACAACCGTGCAAAAGCTATTGCTGCAAAGGCTATTGCTGCAAAGGCTATTGATGTTGGCAAGAATCCTCCTACAATTTTGGGAGCATTGGATGGGGCTAGGGGTCCCCTCAAGGCTCTCTTAACAGTGAGGGTGACAGAGCCCTGGAATAGGCTGCCCAGAGAGGTTGTGGAGTCTCCTTCTTTGGAGATCTTTAAAATCCACTTGGATGCAGCCCTGTGGCACGTGCTCTAGGTGACCCTGCGTGTGCAGGGGGGTTGGACTAGATGATCTCCGAGTTCCCTTCCAAACTTAACTATTCTATCATTCTATGATTCAACCCTTTAGTGCTCTAAGAAGATGAATACACCAAGGTTGTGCATGTGGTAGCAAATACAAAGGGAAACATAAAGGATTTGGGAGCTTCTTTTGTACTGAGGTGAGCACACCTAAGCAGCCAGGATTGTAGTGGACAGCTATATATGATGGGTCTGTTCCATGCTTCTGAGAGAGAGGTTGTTCTTTGGATATAAGTAAGATGGTAGATATATGTTGCAAAATGGCAAAAATGCTAAGTCAGTCTGAAAGTATTTTCAGTTTAATTTCTGGAAAATAGCAGACATTTGTTTTTTCCATGATATTCCTTAATATCTCAATTAATGCACATGCACAGCTCAGGAATTAGACACACTAATCACAGGAAATGAATGATTTTTTAAGACATTCTCTATAGAAGTTATCTTAACTACAGTCCTGTAATGCAGATATTTATGTCATTTTGGGCTTTCATTAGAGTCTATAGAAAGATAAGTACATTGCACAAATTATCTGATCTTTTACCCTTTACTTTAGTCTGGGATGAATTACACCCCAGACTGCTTTATAAGAGCTTATTTTTCTCTCTTGATTAAGAGAGAGAGTCTAAATGACTCTGATGAAGTTATCCGCACATGAGATGTTTGCAGTTAGGTGGGATGATTGGCCCCTTTTACCATGGAGTTCTTCACTACCAGATGCATGTTGTAGAATCTCAGCAGAAGCAATTTACTGTATGGGAAAATCTATCCTTAGTCTTGGTAATATGTCAAAGAGACTTTATAATGTTGGAAATTTCTTATTGATGTTGTTTTTGTAGAACTGGAGAGAATGAAGCATAAAAATGAATTTGTCATAATTTATTCCTGTATGTGTTGCAGCTTCGACAGGCCAGGAATATCAGAGCCAACACTCATGGAGGTTAGACACTGACTTCATTTATTCTGCGTTCGTGTTACATTTTTATACGGTTTGACCAAAGTGCGCGAATAGTAACAGTCCAAGATTCAAGCGAGGGTTGGCAGATTCCAGATCATCAGTTCTCTTCATTGGTTGCCAGGCTGGTTGCTAAGCGGGCTGTCTGGAACATGGTGGAAACGTCTGGGTCCTGTTTTTGTGGTCACACTAGTTCCTCATTCCTCATTCCGAGTGCTGATTCCACATTCAGTGCGCTAACTCTGTGTTCTGTTCTGCCCAAGGACATGTCAAGGACATCTCCCTGGACATTTCTCCAACATCTGTGGAAAAAACTATATAGTCATAATATTATTTAAGTTTTTGATTATAGGAGAAAATAGAGACCTGTATTTTTGAAGAGTCATTTGATGCAGTAATTTATATTCGAAGTTTGTCTAGCATTATTTTTTCACATTTTTTTGTTGAAAGTAAACTAGAAAAACTGTATTGTTTCTGTGTCATCAAACAAAATTATAAGTTCAAATTCTTTAAATGTATATGCGTATGACAGAATGTAATTAGTCTCTCTGAATTGAATTATATAACACTGAGTTTCTGGCATGCTGATATATGTAATTAATTTCACTATTGGTAATATATACAAATGTAAAATAGGATAATACAGGCATAATTGTTGAAATACTAAGGATACAAGCAAGCATTCAAGGATAGTTGAATTAACTATATATTTGTACTAACTGTATTTGTATTACATATTATGTAAACATTACGACAGTTTTCAAATCAAATGGGACAGAAACATTTCTTGTATAAGACTCACTTGTATAAATCTCACTTGTATAAGACTCACTTGTATAGGTCTCACTTGTATAGGACTCAGGCTATCATGAGGAAAATATATCATATTGCTTGACCAATAGAATTGCGTTGGATGATACTTCCATTGCTCAATTTTTGCAATCATGCTGATCACTTATTGCTTCTTGGAATCCAGGATGTAACTAAAGTTTAATGTAATTATAGAAATAAGGTTACTTTGAAAAGACTGAAATCTGCAACTCTACAAGACTCACAAATATTTCCTGTGAGTTCTTTTGTCACCTCAATCCTTTTGCTAAGGAAGTAGTTCTTTTAAAATTAAGTGGCTAGCCCTTCCTCAAATTCTCCCTCAATCCTCACACTGTTGTTATCTCTAGAGATTCAAAAAGGTACTCTGTGACTATTTCAGTAGTTTGAACTCTCCGTAACATCTGCTCAAAATTCCTGTCATTTTTATACAAAAGAATATGAACACATTCTTCAGAAATACCTTCTTCCATTGGATGAAGAGCTGTAACTTTAGGAAAACATGAGTCTTTCTCTCATTCCAACCTGTGTGCAAGGGGTAGGAATGGGCTGCCTGTGCAATAATATTTCAAACCACTGAAACTTTAGGTCTGTGAAGTAGATGTACATTGACAGACAAACATTTTTTATACCACAGTCCCAGAAATCGTCCTACCTCTGAGAGGGCATCTTATCGGTATGTACAAACACCTGAGGGGAAAATGTGAAAAGGATGGAGCCAAACTCTTCTCAATGGCCAGTAAAAGAACAAGGAGAAATGGGTACAAATCGAAACACAGGAAATTTCATGTCCATATGGAGAAGAATTTCTTTACTGTGAAGGTGGCAGAGCCGTGGAACAGGCTGCCCGGGGAGGTTGTGGCGTCTCCTTTTCCGGATGTCTTCCAAACCCACCTGGGTGCCACCCTGTGCCATATGCTCTAGGTGTCCCTGCTGGAGCAGGAGGGTTGGACCAGATGATCTCTAGAGGTCCTTTCCAACCTTATAGATTCTGTGATTCTGTGATTCAGTTATTCTGTGTCTTTACTAAGAGAGCATTCTCTCAGGCAGAAAAAATTTGGAGGGCAACTTACATGGTGGAGAATATCTTTAGTGGCCTCCTGCGTCTGATCTACAAAAACTAAGCTGAACTATTGGACAAATTAGCAAGGGAAGTGAGTAATAGAAGAGTAAATGTTTGTACTAAGCACTTTTTAATTCTGAAAAAGCCTTTATCAGATTGTAAAATATCATGCATAATAATAATAATAATAAAAAGATTTAATGATAATGATAAATAAAATGATAAATTTTATTTGATCTTATGAGTAAAGGAAAGTAAATCATTTAATTTAGATTTTACATACTTAGGAATAAATTGCTTTATTTATTGTTGTTTGTTTATTTATTGGTAATGGCTGCTGGACTACTTTTAGGAATATTTCCATCTTTCTCACTGTGATTCCTATTGATTATTAAATATAAGCAATTAATGAGGAAGATATTTTTATTAATACAGCTTTTGACTTTTTTGTCATTTGTTGTTTTCATATTTCTTTACATATACATATATGTATATACACATATATGCTGAGTTTCTAAACATTAATTAATTTAGAAAAAAAATATTTTTTTTTGTTGTTTACAGGTGCATTTCTGCCATTTATTCTCCTATGAGTCTTTATGGTATGGGATGTCTATGAAACAGCAGTTCCAAAGAGATTGTACTTTCTACAAAGAGATTTGAAAGCATAAGATCTCTAGCGCAAGGAGCAAACAATAAAGTGGCCATTCTTATACTTACATGGATAAATGCAGAAATAAATATATCACTCATTAAAGAAGGGGCAGGATGTCAGCAATAATCTTACCTGGATATTTAAATTTTATTCTTCTAAATTAAAATATTAAATGACTAAAACTTTCTTGGTACTCATCTGGTATTTTCCCCATGTTTAATTAAAGGCAAATACAGCTACTTTTTCTTCTGTATGCAATTTCAAGAAAAGAGAAGGATCATGGATTTGTTTGGAAGATATATTAATATCCATTAGTTCATGCACTCACTCCTAAAGATTTTAGTAGTAATAGAATGATGAATTCTTCTCATTTGAGTGCAATGACAGGAAGTGACTAGTCAAAGACTAGATCACTACATCCTAGATTAATGAAAGCATTCTTGTATATTTATATTTGTATTTATATTTATATCTTTAATTTTTATAAGGTTGATTTTACAAATGTTCAAAGCATTCCTTCATTTATAAATGAATTTACATTTCTCAAATAGTAAACTTGATAAAAAGTAAGCAGTGTAGTTATAATAGTTAACAAATGCCAACCTGAGTTAGAAAAGACCTATAAATTAATGAACTAGAAATATGAAAAAAATTTAGCTTTCTTTATAGGTAAATAGTTCAATTAACAATTTCACTGCCAAGTTGCTTATTCAATTGTCATTAGTTTTTGGTGGAGCCACTGTAAATTTTTGCACATTTTTTCAGATAGACAAGTGCATTAACACATGAAAAGTCAACCATGCTAAAGTTTTATTAATATTTTATAGCTATTTATTCCAGAGGTGCATTGACTGCTATAAATTTAATTGATCAGATTATAAAGTAAAATTAAAAGCAGTATTTGACAAAGGTTTCTTTCATTTGATTGGCTGCAATTTCCACTCCTTAATTTGTACTGTTACACTGCCTTACCATGAGTATCATCTAAAGAAAAGGTTTGTGTGCCTAAGAAACTCAATTACCACTTTGTATTTCAAAAATAAATTACTCTTTGTTGAGGAGAAAATAATCTTGCTTACTGTTATACTATCTTTTATTTTCTCTTTCTCACCCTGTCTTATCTCTGATTATTGTGAAAATAACAGTATATTTGGGATATTATTTTGGGAAAAGTACTATATTGTTACATAGTCTTGTCTTGTTTTGTTTTGTCTTGTGTTCTTCTTGGGGATAGTTGCTTCAATAAACTAAAACAAATACTTCACAATGTACCTACTAGGATGCTGTGGGTGTACAGTTCGGTGTAGGAGTCTATGTGTGCCTTCATCTAAGTATTTTTTATTGTCTCCCATGAATCTTGACTTTCAAAAATTACAATTAAATTATACAAGAGCAATTGGACAAGACTTTTTTTAAGCCTCATAAAAATTATTATAAGTGAAAACAGACTCAAGCTGAAGCCTGGAGAATCTTTTCTAAAAAAGTTAAATATTTCACTGCAGCATGGAGTCATCTGTAATGACACAAAAAAAGGATATTTCAGACTTTCATAAGTAAGGATCATATATGCAACAGCAAACTTTGGTCTTCTAATTCCCAAATGAAGGAACATTTTAAATTCAGTACCATCAACAATTACAAATCTGGTACAAGTACTCATAGGGGAAAAGCTAACATTTCAATATACTCAGTGTAATTAAACAAAATTACCTTTTACTGCAATTCGTAGGGATAAATTGTTCCCTCAAATATAGAAAATAGTTTCCCAGACTGTTTGGTACAATGATCCTTGTTAATTTGTTCATATAAAGGGACATATGGACTGTACTTCTGAGACAAGTCAGACAATCTTATATAGGGGGGTTGGGGCATATTTAAGGACATTAGAAGGGCAAAATATTGCAGGAAAATTTTTTAACAAAAACTTATTCAGTATATGATTAACCTCCTCCTCCCCAAAAACATATTGTGTCATTAGTAAGTAGTAAAATACATAGAAAATATAAATCACCTATAATTCAAAACATTCACCAAAAAAATAGAGAGTACTCTTTTTTTTCAGCTGATTTGTATGCATGAGTCAAAGTGCAGACACTGCATGTAATTCTAAAAATGGCATAGAGTTGATGTGAGAGAGTGTGCTTTACTGTTCTAGTATTTATATTCTAGAATAAAAGATGAATATCTGAGGAATACACTATTTATTTTTATTCACTTATTAAAATATTGGGCAAGTTTATTTATTCGAATGGTCCAAAACCACCAGCTCCTCAGACTTCATCTTGAAAAGTTGATATAACTAAGATTGCAGGGCAAGATTTTTCTCTTCTCAAAGATTTATGCTCTCACTGGATATTAACATTTTGCCTCAGTGATCTCACCAAAGGGATGGTAAATCCATAGTGAAGCAGAGTAATGCCATAGCAAGAAATCATTTATAACTTGTCCAACACAGGTCCACTTGAAATCAGGTGAAAGACTGTCATATAATACCAGTAAATATACAAAAAAAAAAAATTAAAGAAGAGTGTATTTAATTGTATTTAATGTTTATGGTTATTTCATTTTTTTCTTGTTTATTTTTTTCTGCTCAAACCACATAGACAGAATTTTGAATTAATCTTTCTCAAATCAAAGATTCATCAAATAAATATATCATGTTTCACCTCAAAATAAAAGTCAAGTTTAGAATGTTACAGATAACTGAATAATAATAATAACAACAATTGTTATAAAAGGAGAAAATTATATGATCTTACAATCGTAAATAAATATCTATTTTCCTGTAAAAATCTTAAACTAAGTGTAAAATAATAGATCTACTCTGTTATCCATTTTTGCTAAATTTGTAGTAAATATTTAATACTATTACTGCACTGCAGAGAAGGTATATACTGGATTCATAACCCATACCTTATTATGAAAATAATAGCAGAGAAAAATAATGATGTATGCGATCTTGGGTAAAAAATGTTTGTGAATTAAATGGAAATACACTGCAGTATACTGATTATAAAATAAAGAGATTTTTAAGATATCTAAACCAATACATGCTAAAATTTTCATTAAGTCTTCCCTCAATAACTTCCCTCAATAACAAAAAGATGTCAAAAAATGAATTATTAAATAATTATATAAAATATTTATTAAAATGAGCTCAAATTCTCTAAAAATGCAGTAGGTACAAGGACCATTGAAGAACGGGCATTAGAAATATTTGAAAAGTTCTGGCATAGCTTAATCAAAATTCATTAGCCAATTTTTTAAAGATTTCTGGACACATTAGCTTATATTATATTCACTACAACTGGATCCATTTTCCCTTCTCTTTACTCTGTGCAGCTCTTTATGCTTTCTGTTAACATATTTGACATTTAACTACAAAAAAAGAAATTTCTCTAAAAATGCTATAGTTAAAAAGTCATCAATTTATAATTGCTGACATTTCATAAGTGACTATTAATTTAGGTGGACTATAAAATTCATGACTATTGAATATTCTATGTAATTTATCTATGAGTAGGACAAAGTAATCCTTGAATCTGACTTATGATAATCTAAGAAACATATGCATATACTCATTTTTCCTAAGTTAAAAGTTCCACAAAATTTGATGTGACATTAATTGAATGGATGGAAATTATAGTTTTATAATACTCCACAATCGTTCCTTCTTTTCTCTATCTAGTTACTCATTTACTTTCCCAAAAGATCACAGTTTGGATTTTACCGGGTCCCTTTGTGTTAGATACCAAAATATTTTGATAATAACTGTAACCTTGCAGTTCATCAGAATAGTCTGCCTTTCCAAAATTCTCATTTTAATTTTGACCTTTCTTTACATATGCCTTTTTTTTCTCTTCTTTCATGAAGTGACTGCTGGCGACCTTTATAAAACATGCCAAAAGGTTTGTTGTATCCATCTCCCCAAAGGTCTTTCTAATAGACTGAAGCCTGCCAGATGTGACTTGGTCTGTGTATATAATAAGGAGTGGTCATTATTATCATTCCAATGAGTGGTTACTCCAGTGAGGGGCATTAAGTGCATGAACAAGCCTGGGCCATGAAGTGCTCTCCAAGCTCACTTTACTGATAGTCAAAATGCAACAAGGGAACAGGGCAAATATATTGTGCATTCCTTATCCTCTCCTTCAAAGCAGGAGGGAACCAGAAGTTAGTGTGGGCCAGGAACCCCAACCAAAATGCAGTTTTGATGTGTTCACTGATCCTATGTACATTAGAGTGTGTTATGGGCATAAGATATTATATGATAATCAGTGTCACTATCAGAGAACATCCTCAGGGCACTTCTAGTGTAATGGACGCAGAGTAACTTAGAGAGCTCACTCTCCTTGGGCTTCCTTATTCCAAGTCAATCTTAATAATTAGCTCATCTTAATTGTGTTGTAGCATAGATGAAACAGATGTAGCATTTGCAGCTGCCATAATATACAGCAAAAAAAAAAAATCCGTAGCTCCACGATTTCTAATGCCATTGATAATGCAATTTCCTCCTGCAACATATCAAAAGCTTAGTGAGAATTATGTAGCAATTCGTATTATTTTCCAAAGAAAGAGAAAAATCAAATGCAGTGGGATTTATCTCATGTATCTTCATTTTTTTATGATGTTGATCTATAAGGTAGCCAGCTAGAGATTTCATTCTATGAAGAAAAATGTTTAAATAAAAACAAATATTATTAGAACATGGTTCATCTCCTCATAATGTAAATAGTCAAATCTTTTGGAAATTCTACTTCTTTCTTTTGATTATAAAGAGAATCTAGTTAATTAGTTAATGTAGATGTCTAGATAGCTGAAAGTTAAAAATAACTTTATGTTACAGAGCACTTTATATAACAATATTCTACCTTTTCTCACCTTTTTTATTCCATTATTTTGCATTTTTTTGTTTCTCATTTTAATTTTAATCCCTCAAAATTAAATTTGAAGTCTTAATTCCTCTGTTATTAGAAGAAACTGAGGACTCTTTCTTTTAATTTTCCAAACATGTTATCAATATCCCAGCAGTGGTATTTTGAAGGTGCAAAATATTTTATTTAGAATCATAGCAAAAAAAAAACCAAAAACAACACACTTCTATTGTTCTTGATACTATTTCACTCTTCTATGACCTTATCATAGTTCTCATTTTTATAAATCTTTCATTAATAATCAAGCTAACAATTATAATAAATGTAACTGCAATATGAAGAAAGCTTCCAGGAATATTTTAATGCATCTATTTTTTTTTTCCTAAATATTTCTTATGATATACTTGTATACAAATCAAATGAATGCAAATTATTTTTAATTGTAGATGCCAAATAATTTATGGCTAAGACATATTTATCTATTTGGATTTTGCATTCTTTTTTTCAAATGAGATAGGAATATGAGATAGGATACCTATACATTAAATTCTTCACTTTGTTTTTTAGAATATTGGAGGTTTCTTATTATTCATCCTAAAACTTCTTTCAAGCCCTTATATACTTCTGGCAAATTGAAGAAAAAAAAAAAGCTGCTTTTTTTTTTTTATTATTGGCCTACGGATTTTTTTTAATCTGTTCCTTTTGTGAGTGTCTTCACCCATTGCAATGTTTAGAGGCTGTCTGGATACATCTATGCATCTATTTACCCGCATAAATCATTCTAATTCTACTGAAGAAATCTTAACATCTGTGAGCTTTTCCTCATATTCTTACCTCATCTTGCCCTGATTTGCCTTCCTACCAGCATTTGTCAGACTCCTCCAGTTTGTGTTAAATATGGTTTGAAATTGCAGAGAGGCTGCATTGTAAATGAGAATAAGGTCTTCTCCATGCATGTCATTGTGACAAATTTTTTTAGGACTATTATGGAACTAGTGATTAGCTCCATTGCTATGCACTGTCATGTCTCTGAAGCAGAGAATGATCATCAAATTCACATTATCTGGGAACTTGGGAGTTAGCAGTAGCTGACCATGCCAGCTGGAAGACGCTTAAAAAGTGTTATCCTATTAAGTGATTTTGCAATG
>JAUBOD010000139.1:948318-959900 GCA_032353885.1 Nothura maculosa
TGACAGAGCAGTGGAACAGGCTGCCCAGGGAGGTTGTGGAGTCTCCTTCTCTGGAGGTCTTCAAAACCTGCCTGGACACCACCCTGTGCCATATGCTCTAGGTGTGCCTGCTGGAGCAGGAAGGTTGGACCAGATGATCTCTAGAGATCCCTTCTGACCTTGTAGATTCTGTGATTCTGTGAACACTCTTTGCAATGTAGTAAAGTTATCTATAGATAGATGTATATATGTTAGGTTTAGCCATTTGTCTTAAGAAACTCCTAACATACTTACAGTTTTAATCATCAAGCTTTCACAAGCAGTTAATGACAATGGTGAAATATTCTTCAAGAATATTTTAATTTCAATTTTCTTTGAGAATATTTCAAGAAAGTATCAGACCATAAAGCCTTCTGCGTAAAATGAAAATGGATTTTTTAGTGTGGTTGATATTTTCTTCCACTTTAGTGGTATTTACATTTTCTTCCACTTTAAAATGTATGTTTCCTCCCTATTCAGAATAAAAACAGAACTACGAGCTAAATAAATAGAGCTCTGATGGTTCTGAAGCCATTACTGTTTTCATGGTAATTTCTCACTAGAAATAAGAAGACAGCCTTCAAAAATGTTCAAAGTATGTTCAGCTGGAGAAAATAGATAAATATTATAGCAGATTAAATGTAGAAGCACATGAAAAATCTAAGAAATATTTTGTGAATTTTTATGTTTCTATGTAGAAAAGGATAAATCTAACATTGTATTTTTCTTCAAATACAAAAGGAGGGGAAAATATTCATAGAGAACAAGATGTGAAATATGTATATATATTCTGGAGGTCTTCAAAACCTCCCTGGCTGCCACCCTGTATCACATGTTCTAGGTGTCCCTGCTTGAGCAGGAAGTTTGAACTAGATAATCTCTAGAGGTCCCTTCCAACCTTAACCATTCTGTGATTCTGTGTACTTCTTAGAAGGAAGTGAGTAGTGGTCACTACAGCTTGCTAGTGGTCTGTACTGGGGTTTGTGTTAAAGGTCTTCCTCAATGAACGAGATATGAGCAAATGCAGCAAATGCAGGAAATTTTTGGACAATGTGTAGTTATTGTAAATAATAATGAGATAAAGCATACCATGAAGAACTGCAGAAAGGCCTTCCAAGGCAGTGCATCAAGAGCCTGTAAGAACATAGGCAAAAGAATCATAGTACAGACCTAGTGTAAAGTATTTGGGAAAAAAAAAGCAAACAGCATATAATGCATCCTGACCTGACCACTACCTCAGAAATGAAACCTTCTAGTAATGAAAATGGGCATATGAAAACACTAGTTCATCAGCAATCAAGGGAAAAAAGAATGTTGGAATGTTGGAATGAAAGAAATAGAAAATGAAATTGATATTGATATTCAAGTGTATGTTTCAGACAGACCTTGAATATGACTTGCAGCTTAAGTTCAATTTTTAAAAGAAAAGTCTTTTTTCTTTTTTAAAAAAATTAGTGATGACTTAATTTATGAAATAATTTTCACATGAGTGATAAATGAGCATGATAAAACTTTTAAGCTTGGAAAGAGATAAATATGAAGATAAGATAGAAATTACTATGCCTCACAAGGAGACAGTACACACACGTCAACAGTTCGTGATACTATGAGCAATATGGGGTATGAAATGAGACTATTAGCTTCTAAGTGAAAACTAAAATAAGATTTAGAAATGTGTAAATATGTATATCTGTGCCAAATATTGTTAAAGATATTTAAAGTTTACATCCATGCATGGGATAGCCACAAGGAGAACAATTCATTGGCTATACAGAAAATCCACTGAGGGTTAAAGAGCTGAAAACACCTGAAGAATAGGGATGGAGCTGAGGAAGTTTGAATGTATTTGCATGTTATATTGTCAGGATGTTTCTCTTAGCACCTACTTATGGCTGCTGTTTCAGCAAGATATTACACAGAGGGATCCAGAGACTCGCTCAGTAGGTTAGTCTTTGCAATAAGCTTCATTCAGACAGTGCCAGGATAAATTTATGGGGGTAAAGTAAAAATCTTTTGCAAATATGCAGCCAACATCTCTGGCTCAGCAGACCAGTGATGCACAATTTAAAAAAGCTTGAAAGAGAATTCTGATAAGTAATGTCATAAGTCCTATGTGCTCGCTGTCTTGCATTTTCTGAAGCTCGCCCTCTCAGATAGGGTGTGACTATGATTATTTCACTCAGAGTTGGACTTTGCCCATAGTTAAATTGTTCTCTTCACTCTGACTGAGGTCTCACCAATGCTACTAAGATTTCTGCACAGTTGGAAGCATCTCACTTCTGATTTCTGGGGCCATAGTTTCATTTTTAACAGTTTTATTTCATTATTAACTTACTATTATCCTCATACACAAACTTTTATTATGCTCATACACAAAAACAAAAATACAGACCCAGTTTTTTTCCATTCATTTCTTTTTTCCAGGTGAGAAAATTTTAGTTTATTTCCAAGTCTAAGTAAAAATTTCTTCTGAATCTCTAAATAAATGGACTTCCACTTGGTACTTATAAATTCTTTCTCATTCTATTACTTCACTAAGGCCATTCATTTATTAATGTTTAATATTTCACTGTTCCTCTCTATTCAAAATGACTGCCAACCTTGTGATATCATCTAATTTCATTACCTCACTTCATCTTTTGAGCCAAGGTCATGACTGAAGAATGAGATATTGAGATAGTTCCCCATCCCCAGTAAATTCCAATTACGACTCCTCCACAGTGTAATATTGTCTCTTCAATACAGCAAAACTACTATTGTGACCTGGCATTATATATTCTTGTGTAATCTCAAAGGAGCTTAATGTATATTTAATTCACTGAAGTTTCAATTATTTTTTCCTTACAAATTGATTCTAAAAAAAGTGCATAATTTACGCACAAATAAAAGCATTCAGAGGTAGACAGATCAATTTTTATCCTTTTTATAAATATCAGTATTGCCAGTTTATTTTCATAGCCATTTACATACAATGTGATAGATTTCATATTCTGTTCTCTAAAGTAGTATAATGCAGATTATCCCATTCTTCTAATGTGAAAATATTGTTTTGCCGTTAGAGACAGTATTTGCAACTTGCATAGCATCAGTCCCAGTGCCAATCCTCTTGTCCGCTTCGTCCAATGTGACAAAATTACCATGAAACTTTGTACTTTATTTTGAGCTACACACAAATTATGTTTCATCAGTAATCATTCATGTTAGTCATATAGAGTTCTTTTCACTGGTTCTTTTATATGTGCCTTTATTCAAAAGTGAAAAAAAGGTAATCTGTGAATGTATATCTTGTGCAATGTCATTTAGCCCTGAGCAAAGTTTTATGACCAAGTTATAAATGCCAGAAAACATGGATTTATAACAGAGACTGCAACTTAAGTTAAAGTTGCAGTGTATGACTTACTTCACTATAGTAATTTAAATTTATGTTCCTTCACAATGCAATAACTGTTTTTCCCTAAGGGGAAAGGGTTATGATTCTTAAACATCTTCTGCATAAAGTTAGAGTAATTGAATGATGATACTTTTTCTGCTTAACATCCACTTCCTGTTACATTTTAATTTCCAAAAGCAGGAATAAATTTCATTTTTAGATATAGTCCCACATTATTTAGAGAGTCAAACTGGAAATCAAAGCCCATAGTCAGACTGAAAATATAAAGTCTAAAAGGTCTCATTAATATAAAATGCTAAAACCTATCAGAGAATATCAGGAGATAAGTCATCATCTATTTTTTAAAGCCAACATTTAGATAATTCTAATCCCTCCAAAATACTCATTTCCAAAACACAGAATCACAGAGCTGTTGGAATTGGAAGCGACATCTAGAGATCATTTACTTCAACATCTCTGCTCAGTCAAGGGCACCTAGAATATATTGCACAGGATCATATCCCTTTTTTTTTTTTTTTTCCATTGTGCCTTGGGCAGTTTCTGATAAAGAATATGGCAATGGAAAATAAAATTTTGGTGTATTGTATTTTCAGTCCCTGATGAGATTGTAAATATAATAATGCTACTAAAGATCTATTTTTTTTTAACCAATTCCTCCCTGATATTTGAATTTGACAAAGGAAAAAAAAATAATTGACTTTGACTTTGGAAATTGAATATTGACTTTTCCTTGTCAATATAGATATATTTTTTTAATATTACATACCAGAACACTAAGTTCATTCATATCAGTGACGCTATGCTGCATATCACTGTATAAGATCTAATAATAAAATATGCAGATTAATGGAAAATTGACTGTGATGATGATGATGACATATTTTGAGAGGCTATTAAAACCAGTAAAATGTACTAAAGCAAATTAAGTGAAATGTTCATAAGCATAGTAGATTTAGTGATTAATAGTCACGAGGATTCTAGCTTTCTATGTCACCACTTGGATTTTATGTGGTGTTACTAAGCAACAAAGGTTAGTCTTCAGCAACACTTAGATGCAGTTTTAATCAAATCAGCTGTTAAGTGAACAGTATTTTTATGTAATCTGTGTGTCAGTGATGGATAAACAGTATAAACAAATCAAATATATGCTAATTTATCCTATAAAGTATAATTATAACAAGACTAGTTTTTTGTTAGGTAATAGGCATTTCCCATATTCATCTCTGATTATATAATTTATGTGAACATTCTTGGTAGCAGGAATAAATTAAGCAATATTTTAGCCTTGCCTCCAACCTTCAAAAAGCATTACTCAAATGTACTCAAAATGATGGTTAAACATATGATACTGATATCAAAATGAAAATAAGCCACATTAAAATTGCATTGTCAGAAATAATTTCATTTTTTATGTAATATTTTCTTTAAAAAAAAACTGAATCCAATAAGACTTTGAATATTGTTTCTTCATTTTATCTTCTTCTTCTCCCTGCAGTACCAGCAGACAGGACTAGATAGGGCAACTTTCCACATTATTTAATAATCTATCACTTCTGCTGCTTTTGTAATTCTGGGTTGATTTACAAATGTAGTTATCCAAAGAAAGCTACTCTACTCCAGGAAGCATCGACTGAAAACCACTACTTTTTATTAGCTACATGCTAATAGCAGAAAGGTTTAATGTAGACATCATACAGAACCTTTAAAGCGGAAAACTCACAGAGGTGAACAGTTTCTTTTAATATATATACTGTCACAACACATTTTTCCTGTCAAATTATGAGGAAAGTTCAGAGATAAATGTGGAGCTTAAAGCCCTATCAATTTATATTTTTAATAGCAGAAAAAAATTGAAGAAAACAGGATGATATGAAGAAAAATAAATAAAACATTTTATTTAATTTAAATATATGTATATGTATTTATATAATGAATTTTATTTCTCTGTTTTCCAAAGTTATTTTTTCTTACATAGTAGTAGTAGCCATAATTCCTCTAAGTCTTCTCCCTTCTAATGTTATTTGGATGAGATACATTTTTTTAGGGAGAAGTGAAGGAAGAAAAGAATGAGAGAAAAATAGGGTTTCAATGTCTACCCTATTTGCACAAACAGTTCATTTTATATTGACATGGCAGTTTGTGGAGCATGTAATTTAAGTGTTTAAGATATTATCTCATTAAAAATATTTACGTAGACTTCCTAGTTCTGCAGAAGATAGGATTGTGGAGACAGATGGGAACCTCTGAAGACAAGAACACTCAGCTGCAGTATTAGGGAAGAGCTTTTTCGTTTTTCTTTCTGGATATGCCTAGCTCACTTTATTGAAAGATAGAGTCTCTGCTGTAACAAATACAAAATAGTCTCTCAATGGAGTGGCCTGAGGATGGTGGAAGTAAGGCTGGTTAGACACCCAAAAAATGGTTTTCTGAGATCATACGGACTATTTCAAACATATTTTGAGCTTTATCTTCTCTATATACTGGACAAAGAGTATAATTCTATTAGGTCTGATGACATTTTTGTAATAATTAGTATTTTATAATAGTCTTCTGCAAATATTTATGCCATAAGTATGGCATTAGCATTGCCATTGGGCAACATTTGTTTGTCTGTGGTCAGTTAACGCACTCACCAACACACATCCATGCAAATACAAATCCTAATTAAAAATCTTCCATTGTTTAATAAATCAGGTAAAAAAAAGATATTTTGCTAGTACCATAGTTCCCTCTACTGGTGAAATAATTATTCTCCATAGGATTAATTTCAATAAATAATTCAGACAATAAATAATTAAATTAATATATATTGAAAGCCAAAATGGTAGATACCTGCAGAAGTTACAATGTATGGAAAATCTATTTTATTCAGATTAAAAATAAGTAAGGTCTTGCTATTCTTTGAAGAATGAGTAATGGAGGAAGTTCAGACAAGCCTGGCTGATTTATTCAAGGGAGATTGATTTTGAAGACAACAGCAGTGACAGGTGCAGCAAGAGAGTCTACTGCAAATCTCTCGGTAATTTTCTTATTAAACAAAATTGGAAGCATATAAATACATAAAGAACTATGAAATGATAATATGTTCTTACAAGAAAGAAAAATATCATGAAGTACTTGGTTATTTCTTGGTGTCCACTTACTGTGTGAGACAACTAAATCTGTTTAAACAATGTAAATAGTAATGATTATTAAAATAAAATAACAAAAATTAAATGACATTTAATCATTTGATTTAATGTCATTTAAATGACATTTAATTTTAAATAAAATGGCATTTAATCATCTGTCAAAGGAATAACTTTAAAGTAGTGCAGTACTGATAATAAATATAGTAAATATTTTTCAATGAAAAGCTGAATATTATGAAAAATATTTAAATATAGCGATTCAAGACGATCATGGCACAGGGACTCTTCTGTATTTCTGGAAAAAAGACGGAACATCTCTAACCATGTAGCTTTTATATAATACATTTAGGATAACGCTGGACCTGGGAAGTTTGCTTTCTAGAACATAAATAAGTCTCTTCTCCATACAAGGAGAGTGTTCTAAAAAGCAATACCCTTACACAGGGGTAGCCCAAGTGACATATTAGGGGAACATGTGATTTTGCCATTCTGGGTAAAGATATCTCAATCTTAAATTGGAAATATGCTCATACGGTGCTTGAACTAATAATAATCTATTTTTTTTTCAGAAACTCATGATGATAATGATGATAACATGATGGAAATAATGGCACTGATTATAATTGCATTCTAACTGTGCTTTTACCAGAAACCTGTAAAAAAATGCTTTTATTAATGAACACAACACAATCCGATGAAACGATAAAAATCAAAAAGTCAAAGTTCAAATAAGTAATAGAAAGAGAGAAAGAAAAAGGAAAGGAAATTAGGGAGAGAAGAAAGAAAAGAGAGACAAAAGGAAGGAAAGAAGGAAGGAAGGAAAGAAGAGAATGAGATATTCATCATCATTATGTACTTGAAAGGAAGAAAGGAATAAAGGAAAATTTGTGCTGCTCAACTTTTGAATGCAAATAATAGTGTTTTTTAAACAAGTGATCAGAAGAATGTCCTTTCCGAACTGTCAGTGCCCAGGCAAATTGATTCATTGCTCACAGTGTGCATCTATTGTCATCTTTTCTTTTTTTCCCTGTCATTCAGATTAATAACATTAGTAATGCTAGATGCTTGCAGCTTTCTTTCCCATGTCGGTTACTTAAGAGGCTGCTCTCTACAGGTAATTTCCCTTCTGTGGATTTCAGTGTAACACATTTATGATTAGTTGAAACTGGAAGCAAGGGAACATTGTATCTCCTTCTGATTGCTCAGTTAAATTAAAATATTTCTAAAAGCTTTATGATTGTAGTGACTGTCACATGTCTGTTTTATTGTTTTATTTTCTTTTATTTTCTTTTTTTTTTCTCTTTTTTTTCTCTTTCTCACCAGTTTAACACATGAAAGAATATAGTTGGCAGATCTAAGAAGACACAATAATAGACCTGCCTTGTTCTAATTTGGTAGCTTGAGATAAGGAGAGGTATCTCCCTTTACAATTCCTCCCTCCTCGCTAAAAAACAAGGGGGGTTTAAATATATTTATTTTCATGTTTATAATGAAAATTGACTCCTCTTTTACTTCAGTTGTAAAATATAAATAACCAGACATAGTTACAGAAAATACAACCAAAATATTATAAATTATGAAATCTTGATAGGAGTAGAGCCTGGAAAGATAATAACTAGTATTGCTGAAATGAAAAAAAAAAAAAAATAGTCGGGGAACACTGGAAGTAGATTAAACCTCAAGTTGCTCATACTTAATATTTTAACTAATTAGCCAGAAAACAAATTAGAGAGTGCTAGAAAAAAATGTAATGCTGATGATACAAATCTTTGAGTTACTGCCCACACATAAGAGCACCAGAACGTTGTGGGAGAAAAAAATGACCCTTTTTGAGGATTGGTCTGAAGTAAAAGGGAAAATATAACTGAAAAAAAGGCAAGATCATAAAATTCAGGACTGAATTTTCTATTTGAAAAGGGAGAAATATTAAAGCTTTTATGAAGTGCCAGTGACTACATATTTTTGAAGTACTGTTTTTAGTTCTAGTAGTACATGTTTTAAGACAATTACTAGAAAATAGCTTGGAATGACACAGGAAAAAAAAATCAGTAATATACTGAAAATAGTACCTAAATAAAAGGTTTGGTTGTTTAACCCAGTGAAACTAGTTAGCTCAATGCATAAAACCTGTCAACATACATTTAATTAATAGAAATATAATTTTAAAGAATATCATCAAACATAAAGTTTAATGGATAAAGATATTTAGCACATATATTTCTACCTTCTGGAGATAGAAATGAAGTGGAAAGAATATTATACTTTATTAGATCAAAGAAATGACTGGTAATAGGAAATAGATCTTTCTTCATTTACTTTGTAATTTTCTGTGAGATGGGCCCATGAAAAAAACAAAAAAAAAGACCAGAACCAACTTCTAAGTAAATTAGAAATAATGAATGTTTAGGGAATTAAATGGAGCTAAATAATATCCCTGGAAGACTGCAGAAGACTGCATAAAAGGAATTACATTTCAATTAAAAATTGATCAGTGAAAGAAATATGAAATATGGGAAATGTACATTTGTTGTGTGGAATTATCTTAAATAATATTAAATATTCATAAATGTTTAAGTGTAAATGCATGCATCTGAATCAATTGTCCTACAATGCCTTTGTATTCAATGGGAAAAAAAGAGAAAAACAATACTGAAAATTTACAAGTGCAAAATTAATCTGTGAATTTTAGATTTCTATCTTAAGAGTCTAGAAGTGTCTATTGTGTTCCTATGACCATAAAAATGTTAAATTGACTAACGTAGACAAAAATTTCACACTGTGGAAAATTACTTTTGGCCAATGAATCATCCTATAGCATCCTTGGTTAGTTGTGTGAAGTCTCCATCTTTGCCAAGATGACTAAATTCAGTGAGCGCAAGAGTGACCTTATAACTTTGATCTTTATATAAACTGATTTTTTTTTTAATATATTTTGGTATTTTTGACCGCTGCCCTTAAAAAAAAATAAGGGCAGAGGACATGACTGACAAGATCACTGTTTAATATCAGAACATATCCATCTCAATTAAGTGTTGTGATTGATTGAACTTGTCTATTATTAGTTCCCATGCAGGTGCAGAGCTGCTGATGCAAGACTCTATAGTGTCTGAAGCACTGCTTTTCTGGAAAACCTGCATAGACAAGTTTAGCAAGTGGAATGCAGAGGAAAAGTGTTTTCCAATCACTAACAAGAGCCAGGGAAGATTCTACGGCAAGTGACAATAACACCGTAACCACATTTGTACTCAGAAAGTTTTGATAAATATTATCACTATGTAGGCATGATCTTGCTTACAATAAAGTTGGTGAACAAACTGCAGAATTATGCCATTGACCATCACTTCATCAGTTTGAAAAGAAAAACAGAATTTCTTCTGTTATAAAAGTTATAAATTTAGTGTATATTACACATAATGATTAAAAATTAATTTTGACTTTATATTTTATGTGCAGTATGATCACTAAAAATTATTATTACAAAACATTAAAAGAGATAAGGATCAGACTGAGTAGATTAAAATTAAAACATATTTTATAACAAAATATTGGATTTGTCATAGAGGAAAAACCATAAAATATTTATAATTTTCAACTGGAGTTGTGCGTAAGAATAAAAAATGTTATACAAAGTTATTAATATTGGTTATCAATAAATTTTTCTGCTCATTAAAAGATTATTTAAATTACAAAAGTCCTGAGTAGTAATAAATATGATATTTTTCTTAATATCCCACTTCATCGGTTTATAAACATTTCATATATGCCACAATGACAAATTCTTCCGTATTTCCAGGCCATATTTTAAGCTAAATCGAAGTAGTGGAAAAAAAAAGAAGTATGAACTCCTATCTTCTTGGTAAAATGTATAATTATGTGTGCATGCATATGTATAGACATATGCCCAAAGACTAGCTCACAGTTACCTAAAAAATTTTATTAGTATACAACCAATGCAAAAGACTTTCCTATTGCATTATTTCAAGATATCTATCAGAAATCTGTAACTTTACATTGATTAATGTTTATAACTGAATAATGCTTTATGGAAATTATTTCATTCAAAGAATGGTAATTTCTAAAGTCTCATTTACTCTGAAGGGAAGATAATGCACCACTCCTAATATATTTGAATTCATGATGTTCAGAGCTGTTGCCAAGCACTGTTGTTCATAGTACAAGCTTTACTAAAAGAAGTAATGTAGTCTGTCTTCTTAGAAATGTATCTCACCTGCCAAAGAATTGTATCAGCAACGCTTAGGAAGTTGTTTACTATTTTATCGCAACCAAGTTGAAATAAATTGAAATAAATTAGATTTAAAAGCATTAATTTTGATTAAGCTTTCCTTACTTAGGAAGATATGTGTGTGTGTATGTCCATGTTTTCACGCATGTGTGTGCAGACATGTATGTGTGCAATATTAGACTGTGGCAGACACTGCACCATTAATCTAAAGACTAATATAAGCCTATATTTAGAGAAGTATATTTGCTCAGTTCTCTTTTTCATTATACTTGGTTCTCTGCTTGGTACATTCATTGAAATAATAGGAAAAAAATGGAGAACTAGAAAGTCTGTCACAATAAAGCAGAACCATTTTTTCACTTACAACTCATCTATTACAATTCTTCGAATAGTTTTGTAAGCTAGACTCTACTACAAGTTAACATATATTTACCTAGTTTTTCCACAAAATATTTTTAAGTAACTACCAAGTAGAATATGGAATGAGAAGTGTCATTCATCTAAAATGACTAAACAATGTAAAACAAAGAAATGTGAAAAGATACGAGTGACTGCAAAAGAATGAAAATAAAAGCAAATGGATACAATCAGTCCATCGAACTGAGAGAAAAAGAAAAAAAAAAAAGAGAGAATGTGGAGAGTTTTGTGGAGGCAGGGCTAATGGGGAGAGCTAACTGCCTGCACTAAGGTCACACTCTCCCTGGAACCTTGTTGAGCAAGGAAGTTAGTTGATAACAGGATGCAGCACCTGGATCTTGCCAGAGTGAAGAAACCGCAGGCATCCGAAGAATGTAGCAAC
>JAUBOD010000139.1:960000-971218 GCA_032353885.1 Nothura maculosa
AGCAGGAAGGTTGGACCAGATGATCTCTAGAGGTCCCTTCCAACCTTATAGATTCTGTGATTCTGTGATTCTGTGATCAATAAAGTGTGACTTGCTTATCACCTCCCTGTGCGTTTTTCTCTCATCGCTTCCAACAAGAGGGAGAGAAAAAAAATCTCAAGAGTGTAAAAAAACAGATCCAGTGCTGCCTCTTTATGTTTTCAAGAAACCTGGAAGTTCTGTCAGCATGTGTAGTTAATAAAACTATATAATCTAGATAATTAGTGAAAATCTAGGTTTTAGGTCTTACAGGTTTTAAAAAACCTAGACAAGTTCTTTTTGAACAAATGACAGTTAGGGTTTGATTATTCATCCTCAGACAAAGAAATCATTTGTTCTCATTTGAACAGCTCCATCAATTCTAAAGAAATTCATGGATAAACTTATTTGGACCTTCATGAAGATATCCAATCACTTTCAATAACAGAAAAAATATAATACTTATAGATATAGAATCCTTAGGGTTGCAAGGAACCTTTAGAGATCATCTAGTCCAACCCCTCTGCACATGCAGGGTCACCTAGAGTATGTGGCACATGGCTGCATCCAAGCAGGTTTTGAGTATCTCCAGAGGACTCCATAGCCTCTCTTGGCAAGCAGTTCCAGTGCTCTGTCACCCTCAATGTTAAGAATGTTTTCCTTCAGTTCCTGTGAAATTTTTGATGCTTCATTTTGTGACCATTTCCTCTAGTCCTTTCAGGGGCTACCACTGAAAAGAGGCCAGCCCCATCCTCCTCCGTCCCTCCCTCCTTTGAGATATTTATAAACATTGATCAGATTCCCCCCTTCAGCCTTCTCTCCTTCAGGCTTAAGAGACCAAGCTCTCTCAGCCTTTCCTCATACGGCACGTTCCAGGCCCCTGATCATCCTTGTAGTCCTGTGCTGGATATATCTATATATATTATATAGATATTCTATATCTATTCATCACAGAATGAGGGGAAGGGGTGTTGTGAGAAACCCCAGAAGAAAATGCACCCAAGGACATATTTTCGCTGTAGTTGCTGATATCTTATGAGAGAATATAGACAAAACAGCAGGTGTTACTGGGACATCGTGAGAGAATACAGACAAAAGGAGCAAACACTTGTTGAAGATGAAGATAAGGACCACCATATCTTTGAGAAATGGACTGAAGCAGGGCAGTAGGACCAAAACAGGGCCTACTGAGCCAAAATGAATCCGCATATGGAAGTGACTTCCTGGAAGATGACTACCAGGGGGTCTCAAAAAGACAACCAGAGACCACCAAAGGGACAGAGTGTGCATGTGCGTGAGCGTGGGGTGTATTATAATTAGTTCCAGGAAATGGAATGCATATGCATGATCATTTCCTAGAATTTAATACATATGTAGATAATAGAGAAATAAAAGATTTAGCAAAGCACCTTAGGGCACTTCACTTGAGTGAAAGAAACAGTAATAGGTTTTATTAGCATGGACAACGGATTCACGAGATTCTGTGGTAAGGTTAATTATTATTTATTACCAAAGGTACCCTACCTTTGAGTCACAAAGTTCAGATTGGACCCCCTTGCTTTCCAAGCTCCTTCTGAGAGGGGTCTGGATGTAGCTAGATTCAATCCTAGTCCGAGACCTAGTCAACAGTTTATGACTAAGGGATTTTGTGCACAGTTATAAAGTTTACACATTCAGAAAGAAAACATGCTATATTCACTTACCACAAATCTGTTATGGTAAGGATCTCTTAACCTTGAGGAGTATCCTTGAAAGCTGCCCCTGCACTAGAGGAGATTCTGGCCTACAGCCTGCTGCCATGCAAGGAGAGCTCAATGGGTTCTCAGACTGTCCCCATATTTATGGGATGACTGACTTATAGTCATTCTTTCATTTCAGAGGACTTCTGACTGCGTATACACAATTCACCCATCAGGATACAGTCATAAGGACTATTATTGCTCTTCAATGTCTGAGTAGAGAAAGAACTCAGGGAGGTATCCACCAGGATCAGATAATGTCACTGATGGTTAACAACTGTATAGGGCTACATGTGAAAAGTCAGGTTGAGCTGGGGAAGGAACACATCTATCATATTATTCTTTATCTTACATTCTAGATACTTTATGTATTCTAGATTCCATATCTATTATATCAATATTTTATCTATGCATATTTAAACTAGCTGTGATTTTTCTCCTATATGTATTGTTTTTCTGAGAAATATTTCTCTTTCAAAAAACACTAAATTATGTGGGAAAAATTAATTATTATCCAAAAATTATCTTTTTTTTTCAAAATGAAAGTTTATTAAAGGAAAAATATCTAACTTGAATGGTTTTTGAAAATAGTCATAATTTGACCGAGATGTATAATTAAAATATTATAAAATATATTAATAGCTAATAACAGATAAAGAAGAGATAACATGTACTTTCTTGCTAGTTCTGTTATTAAGATTGTCTCCTTTACCATGAAACACAGTGGTCAAGAACAGCTGAAGTGGGAAACTGTGATGGATACGCTTCTTTCCCAGCTCCACCTGACCTATACCTTACATGCAGCCCTGTTCAGTTGCTAACCACCAGCGATTTATCTAATCCTGGTAGGCGCCATTCTGATTCTTTCTCCCACTTAGACTCAACATAACAGTCCTGAAGGCTGCATCCCAAAGGGGAGGTAAGGCTAATACACTAGCCAATGATCCTCTGAAATGAAATAATAAGTCAATCATCTTATCCTATAAATATGCGGACAGCCCAAGAGCCCCATGAGCTCTTCTGGCATGGCAGCGGGCTGCACATCAGGATCTCCCCTTGGGCAGGGACGCCTCTCAAGGATACTCCTCGAGGTTGAGAGATCCTCCCTTCCACAATAGATTTGTGGTGAATATAGTGTGCTCTCTTTCTTTAACTTAACTTCGTAACTGTACACAAGCACCCTTAGTCATGAACAGTGGACCAGGTCTGGGAATAGGATTCGATCTGGCCACACCCAGACTCCTCTCAAAAGGAGCCTGGAAAGCAAGGGGGTCCAATCTGAACCTCGTGACCCAACGGGAGGGTATCCCAAGATAATTGTGCATTATCTTGAGCCTCCATGCAGTAAATAATAAGTGACCTTGCCATAGAATGCTGTGAAATCATTGTCCATATTAATAAAACTTATTATTTCTTTCATACAAGTGAAGTGCATTTTGTCACTCACCTCTGCCACTATGACAGAGGTTCTATGACAGAGACTTGTAAGACTTGTAAGACTTGGTTGTCTGATATCTCTTAAGACAATGATTGCCTGATACAATGGAAAAACACCCAGAGAAGCCCCACAGTTTCCCTGGTTGCTGCAAAAGGAGCAATTAGCATTCCGAGAGCAACACTTCCCTGCAGACAAAAGCAAAGGTGTTTTTCAGCTGCTTAGTATTTTAGAGCATTATTCCTTATGTGCTGAGAGTTTGTGCTGGAGAGCAAGAAGTACTTATATCTGACATATGTTTGTATACTTTACTTGAATCTATTACTTTTGTGGTTATTTGCCATTCAGATGATGTTGATTATTTGAGGCAAAGAAAATTGATTATGTGAGACAGAAAACTTTGTGACAAATGTTTTCTTCTAATCTGTACTTGCTGTGCCAGCAGCTAACTACAGATGTCTCAGAATCTAGGCCCTATGCTAAAACACTCACCGTGAACATAAACCAATCTTGAATACATAACTCAGTATTTCTATTTCATCAGCTCTCAGTCTACAGACTTGTAATAAGTACAACTTTTTAAATTTTTTATTACTAAAAATGAGCTGTTATTTTTTTTTTCAGAAACCTCACAGGAGAAGCTAGCCTGCAGGCTTGTCACTTAAGACTTTATTTAAAAGACTTAAGCATTTGGAAGGTAGGCAAGCTCTGCTCCATAAAGCAAGCCTTCATTCTCTCATAGCTCTACATGTAGATTACTGGAAAAGTTAAACCCTTGAGAGTAGCATTACTTTAAGTAATGCTAAACAAAGATCTACTTCAATCAAGCCAGCAGGAAAATACTGAAGATGCAGAGAGGCATGTTACTCAGGCCTTCATGTCATATACACAGTCTTGAATTTGTAATTCTAAACTAAGCAGTGTCTGAGTGCTAGTCATTTAACTCCTCTATTACCATTATTCCATAGTTTCTTTTTGTATACTTATTCCACTACATGTATTCAATTTGCCCATTGCTAAATTCCTTCAAAAGCATTCCTGACTACAATGGTGAAACTCACCAAAAATATAATTTTTAGTATTAACAAGAGTGGAAATCTTTACCTTCATTTATTTAGAATGCTACAGAGATTGATATAGATCTGTAATAGGAAAATGTTTCTTTGTGGACCTATTTATTCCTGAAAAATGCTAGCTGTTTACTGAAGTATTATTTATTGTAAAAGACATTTGTAATGTTTATGAAAGAACTTGTTGTCGTTTTGTGTTTTCAACTATTTACTACTCAAGAAGTTATTGGATACATTGATAAATGTGTAATAGATCTTGATTGTTAGTCATAGGTTTGCACAAGAATGGTTAATGTAACTAAATAATGTTCATATTACTATAAGCTTGCTAAAACTCTGCATGCAAGCATGATTTATTGTAATTTTATGCCACCAAAACAATTGTTAGGAGTCAACAATAGTAGAAGAGTCTTCATTGAATTAGTTATGACCAGAAGCAAAAACCAAAAACACTTTGAAAACCACAATACATTTTATTCAGACTCCCTGTCAGTGATGCTTTATTTGAGTGCCCCCAAGTAGAAGAAGACATAGCTTGAGCAGCCACTTGAGCCATTCTGATCGCCTGGAAGACCTGGGATCTATCAGTCACAGTTGGAACCACGTACTGGATTCTATCTAAAGGAGCCTGTGTAGGTGGGTAGGTGTGGTAGGTGCTTGTCTGTGATTCTGTGAAGTCAGTGAAGTCAGCTGGCATCTTCTTTAGTACCATTTGGTGAATTAAGAGAGTCTTACATTTCAGATCTTCAATTTGAGAGAGCCAGAGTGTTCTTAGTTTCCAGAAAATGTCTTACTAGTTTACAAAATAATGTGTGTTAAAGACATTCTCTAACTCTTCTATCCTTGTCCTAGATATAAAATAACAGTCCTATTAATGAATCCCAGTAAGAGAGATAATTCTATGTTGTAGTCCCACATTTATTTTATTCAATAAATTTTCAGTGGAAAAAAAATAGGTTAAGTCTCTGAAAAAAGCACCTAGCTAAAAAAGTTAGGACTTTATGCAAAAGAATCCACCTTATAAATACCTTCTTATCTATTGTTTTTGTTTAAATTTTTGTTCCTCTCGCCCTCTCTAGACCTACAACTTCTGCATTCTTGTCTGCAGAGTTACCCACAAACGAAATAACTAGTGAAGACACATCGTGCTTTGTTCAAAATACTCACACTTGAGGTATGTAATGAGACAGGGGAACAGGTAAGACCTTCTCAGTCTGAGTAGACATTTTCTAATACTTAAGCATTTGTTTTACCTAGATGACTTGAGGTATGATAACACACTTCCCCACTATGATGTTTGATGCAATAGAAATGAATGATATGAACCTGGCTATTCATCCTGGCTATTAAGTGCTTCTCTAACAGTTTCTGAAATTCAGGAGAGCATGGCTACTTTGGTTCTTTGATCAGCTCAGATTTGTATATAGGAATCAGTAAACTTAAGATATTCTTCCCATATGACTAATCAAAAATAGAAAAAGGGCTGAAGAAAATCCTTGAAGAGGATTTTATCCTAATTTATAATTTCTCAAGGACTGGGGTACACTGAGAGAAAAAGTAAGAAGGAGTGATTATTATAAGTATGTACAGATGCAAAGTTTTTTAGACAATTGGTTTACATTCATGTCTGAGTGTTCAAGATGCTGTTGGCAGCATTTATTTGTTGAAATGCGCTGATCTGAAAATAAGTGACATAGATTCTTTAATATAAACTTAAAATCTAGCTTTTTTGTACAATTATTGTATTTTTGGCAAAACTTTTAAGGAGAATGAAGCACTATATTGATGTTATACAGTAACAATATTATTAGACACATCTAACATAAAAAAAGAAAGGCACGGTGAGATATCATGGAAGCTAAAGCCTATGTAAAAATCTTTCTAGTAATTTTAATCCTCATTTAGTTTGAGCAAGATGAATTTATACAATAAAGATAAATTTTTCAAGAAAAGAAATCCTGGAGGAAAAATACAGAGTTTTGATGACTGAATGAAACAACTTTCTTCATGTTAAGTGAAAGAAGGTGATTTCTTTTTGCTAAATACCAAGTTAGCTTTTGGAAATGCTTATTGTAGCAAAAAATATAGATAAAAACACCAGAGACTTTGTACTATTGCTACATCTCTTCCAAATGACTGAATTTGCTCAAGTACTTGAGTACTTAAGTACTCTTAAGTACTTAAATACTAAAAGAGGTCTATTCAGGAACTATAGTTTGTGAGTTAGTCTAGATTCCTAACACATAGAACAAAATACTTCTCCAGTTTAACCTCCCCCAGAGAAGGATGGCACAGAGCTAAGGATAGCAAATCTTCACTGACATTCCTCCAAGAAAGTCTATTTAGCCTATCTCGACTGGCAGTATCACTTTAAAATTCATTACCAATAATTATTTTAAACAAGTACCTAGAAGTTATAGAATTATAATGTAAAATTTTGCAATATTTTATCAGCACTGGAGGTGCTCTGTGAAGATAAACTTTGGTCATTCTTATAGTGTTCTGTACCTCATTCTGAGTTATCTTTACTTCCTACAGAGATTTGCATTCATTATAATTGCAGAAGGGCTAAGGATTAAATTCTGAATCTCTTCCATTGGCATTTGATAGCATTACAAGTTTGAGATTTAATGGTCTTGGGAAGTTTAAATTGTATTAAACTTTTATTAAGTAAGGATTTTCTCCATGTAATTGAATAACTCAAAACACTAAAAACTTACAGAAATTAACAAAGATTAAAATGACACAATAAGTTGCAAAATAAATTCCATAAAACAAAAGAATGTAACTTGAAGTAAAATTTGAGTAAAAATAGTATTGCTATTTCATTTGCTCCATCTTTAGCTCAATGTTTAGGCAAGGGTTTTTCTAAGAGATACTAGGCTGAAGTCACAGAGTTGTTTTTTTTTTTTTTCTTTATGCTATAAAATGATTAAAATCTCTATAAAATACACTTTTAAAAATAAATAAGATTCTACATCATTGCATGCATCGTATGCACATGTGATAATTGTATTTGAAGTCTTTATTACAATTAAGTTATTACTATAATATATCCTAAGAGGATATTTAACAGTAACACAACAATGATGATTTTTTTTAACAGCTTGTTTGTGACAATTATAGTAGATCATATTGGAAATTCCCTTAGGTTAAGAGTAAATCAGCAATTTCAGTGAAGATCACCAGGCTTTTCTTACAAAATGTTCCTTAGGAAAAAATGAAGATGCAGCAAAATTCTAAAGAATTAATACCTTATTTCAATATAAGAAAGTAAAAAATAAAGAAACAAAAAAAAACCCCAAAAACCCTCAGATGTTACTTTCATGAAGAAATATGAAAATTAAATACAAAAGAATATATATTATTTGAAATAATCTAAAATCAATATCAAAGTATTTCCACAATAATATTGTATTGGAAAGTATTGTGTTAGAATACAAAGTATTTCTATTTCCATGAAACATCCCACATTCCATATCCCACTGAAAATAGTGACTCCATTTTTCAAATATTAAAGTATGAGAAATTGGGAAGAGGGAATTTCATTTCCAATAAATCTAACTGATGAGGCAATATTGAAATGTCTAATAGTGTATGTACTAACTGCAGTAATACACAGCTGATTTACTGAAGGTCTTGTCTATCATGAAGCTGGTTCAGTCAAATCACTGTATTTGTCAAACCTTTAAAAGATACTTGTTTTCCCTATGTCAAGAAATGTCAATTTTTTCAATCTACAAAGAATAACTGTTAAATTCAATATATGTAAAAGCAACATCAGTCTTTGACATTATAAATGAACACTTAAACTAGCTATCCCTATTTAAGATAAGGAAGAGATTAGTCTTCAGGTAAAAAACATTTTTACTCTGCTGACTATTGGAAACCATCAAGTTCAACATGTTCTTGAGCAGGAAGTCATGTTTTCCATAAAACTAGAGACTATGAATGAGAGACTCTCCTCATCTCAGTGCTCCTGCTGGCGTTAGTCAGGTGCCTTCTGTTTGACTAAGTGGGTAGTTGTGCCCCTTTCCCATCCTCTCTCCAAAATGACCTTTCATCTGTAGCCCTATACAAGTGATAACTCCAGTGGAGGTCATAATATTTATATCTGGTTGAGATGGCTATTTCCCTAATCTCTTCCCTGACTCGGACAACAACAATCAATAACAGTCATGATGGTTGCATTCTGCTGGGGGACATCCTGATGGACTCTGAAGAGACAGGTAACAGCACAATAATCAAATGCTAATCGAGCATGTGCCAGCCAAAAATGTGGCTGGCATGCAAAAGATGACTATAAATTATTTTGTGAACCCCCACAAGGCACAGCTGCCTAAAGAGTGAAGGAATTCAGAGGAAAGGACAGTGAAGGCTTTTCTTCCCTCACTTTACCCTTTTGATTTGCCTCAAGAAAAGTATAATTTGACATAAGTAGAAATAGAAGAAGACTTTCCTTATGCAAATATTTTTTTACATGTACTCTG
This sequence comes from Nothura maculosa, assembly GCA_032353885.1. Taxonomy (NCBI): domain Eukaryota; kingdom Metazoa; phylum Chordata; class Aves; order Tinamiformes; family Tinamidae; genus Nothura; species Nothura maculosa. The sequence goes on from JAUBOD010000139.1 coordinate 968,753, forward strand.
TCTTAAAAGTTTTCCTTTACATGTACTGTATCTTACAGTTATCTTACAGATATCTACAGATATTTTAGTTATCTAGAGATAACTTACAGTTGCAATAGATTTAGGATATCATTAACTCAAGAACTGTGAGATACATGGCAAGAAACAAATACTGTGTGGAAGAAGCACATAGTTCCTTTTTCAGAAAAAGCAATTACCTAGTTTACGTGATGAGAATAAATTATTAGAGTTTAATTTAATTGAGTTAAACAGTTAAATAAATTAGACATTTGAAGATATTTAAGTCATTGTGCTTGTTGTGGAGCTGTAAGAGACTATTGTGGATGGTGTTTATGTAAAAGACTATTGTGGATTGTGTTCTGTCTCGACACTGTTGCCATAGAGTTTATAAATTCCTAGCCTCCTGTCTCCAGGAAGACTGAGATATGACCTCCAGGTATCTTATCTTCATACAGTGATCAACTTCTTGGCCTTGGCATCTTGTGGGAAGAATGGAATACCAGCTTAAGGTTTTTTATCTCTGCACAATTTACAACTTTATGGATTAGCCCAAGAACCCAACAATACTCAGCCAAGCCCGACAAGCAGCACTGGCAGTGGAGTGGCAGGGGGAAGAGGAGCACCAAAACAAAAATATCAAGAAAGTGGGCAGATTCTTCAAGAACTAGGACAATAAAAGGACTACATTTTACCCCCCCTCCCCCCAAAGGGGAGATGCACAAAAAGAGAGACGCTTCTTGCCTTTTTCAACTCCCTTCCAAGAAAACCATCACCGGCACCGAGGCAGAGAGGACGAAACATAACTCAACTGGTGGTGGTGGTAACTAATCTTGCTGTATCTCTCCTGCTTGCTTGCTTATCTTTCTTCCTCTTCTTTTTGTTTTCCTTTTCTTCTCCTTCTTATCTCTGTCCTATCACTATTAGGAAGATAGCGCTTATGAGGTTGTATGGCATTTGACCTCGTTTGTGTCTTAATCTCGCTCTTGGGGTTGTATCGAAACCTTCCCCGACAGTGGATCGGGACAGGAGCAGAAAGACATTTCAGCAAGAGAAAATAATCTAGCAATGGATTTTATAAGAATGAACAACAGTGTTACAAAAAGAACAAGAAGAGCTTTTTCAAATATTTCAATGGCAAAAGGAAGGTCAGGGAAAATGTGGATCCACTAGTGAATGGGGTGGGTGCCCTGGTTATGAAAAATAGAAAAAGCATAGTTGCTGAATGCCTTCTTTGCTTCAGTGTTTAATACGAGCAGCCCTCTATAATCCCAGACCCTAAGGACAAGAGAAGAACCCTGCAGAGAGGAAAACTTGGCCTGGGTAGAGGGAGATAGGGTTAGAGAGCACTTAGCACTTGATACCGACAAATCCATGGGTTTCAGATTGCTATGTGAGCTAGTGGATGTTATTGCTACGCTGCTCTCCATCTTTGAAAGGTCCTGGAAAATGGGGGAGGTGCCAGAGGACTAGAAGAAAGCCAAGATCACACTGGTCTTCAAAAATAGCAAGAAGGAGGACCCAGGCAACTGCAGGTCAGACAGTCTCACTTCCATCCCTTGAAAAGAGAAGGAGCAGCTCATCCTGGATGTTGTCTCCAAGCGCATGGAGAACAAGAAAATGCTCATAAATAGTCAGCAGGAATTCATCAAGGGGAAATCATGTTTAACTAACCTGATAGCCTTCTGTGATGAAATAACTAGCTGGATAGATGAGGGGAGAGTAGTGGATGTCATCTATCTGGAGTAGAGCAAGGTTTTTGACGCTGTCTCTCACAGTATCCTCTTGGACAAGCTCTGGAAGTGTGGGATAGATGAGTGGACAGTGAGGTGAATTTAGAAGTGGCTGGATGGCAGAGCCTGTAGAGAGATGATCGGTGTTGCTGACTCCAGTTGGAGGCCTGTAGTTAGCGGTGTCTCCAAGGGATCAGTCCTTGGTCCAGTCCAGTTCAATTTATTCATCAACAATCTGGATTAAGGGACAGAGTGCTCTCTCAGCAAGTTTGCTGAGGATACCAAAGTGGGAGGAGTAGCTGATATCCCAGAGATGGCTGTTCTGCCATCCAGAGGGAACTGGAGAGACTAAATAACTGGGAAGTGAGAAACCTCATCAAGTTCAACAAGGGCAAGTACAAAGTCCTGCACTTGGGGAGGAATAACCACAGACACCAGTACTGCCTGGCGACTGACCCTCTCCAGAGGAGCTCTGCAGAGAAGACCTGGGCATCATAGTGTATGACAAGTTGACCATGAGGCAGTAGTGTGCCTTTGTGGCCAAGAATCACAGAATCACAAAATCTACAAGGTTGTAAGGGATCATCTGGTCCAACCTTCCTGCTTCAGCAAGCACATCTAGAGCATGTGGCACAGGGTGATGTCCAGGTGGGTTTTGAAGACCTCCAGAGAAGGAGACTCCACAACCTCCCCAGGCAGCCTGTTCCACTGCTCTGTCACCCTCACAGTAAAGAAG
>JAUBOD010000139.1:1039414-1051608 GCA_032353885.1 Nothura maculosa
CTGCATTCCCTGACAACAATCCTGTATTTCTCCCAAGGGGCCTGTCCTTTCTTCCACATTCTATATATTGCTTTTTTCTGCTGGAGTTTTGCAAGGAGCTCCCTGCTCATGCATGCAGGTCTCCTGCCCCCTCTGCCTGACTTCTTACGTACAGGGATGCACTGTTGCTGGGCATGGAGGAAATGCCACTTGAAAACTAACCAAATTTGAAGGTAGTCATATGTGTACAAGCTTCTTAAGACACATTTAAACATATTGACTACACTTATAGTTCATTCATTTTTCTCACAAACTTAATATAGATATTAGATCAGGGACAAGGATGTTATTGAACAAGGTTTAATGGTGGCTTTTTAAAACTACCATTAAAACTTAAATCCCTGCCAGTGAAATGCTTAGGCTTTTTTATGTCACAAAAATAGCAAGTTCATTGTGACCTAGTAGTGAAGTAAAGAGTAAGTAAGAGTTTCATGTTTTGCATTTGTCTTGAAGAAAAAAAAAAGAATTATCAAAAAAAAAAAAATCAGTGGAGTCAGCATTTGACCTTTCAGGAAGAGATATGTTCTTTTTCTCAGCTGGATCCTGGGCTCAGTAACAGAGAAGATACCTGCCAGACTTGACAGTTTCCTACCTTTCAGTATAGCAAATGCAATATATTGTGAAAAATACAAGGTCCTTAACATAGCTATCAAGTATAGATCCAGTGTACCAAACCAATCTTTGTGAAATTCTTGTGTACTTCATCAAGAAATTAGCATTCTGTTGCAATCTATATAGATTCAGAGAGTGTTTTATAATCTATACATACATAACACGTTAGAAATTCTTCATTTTGGAATTTGTTGGTGTAGAGGAAGATCAGATTTAAATGTAAGTAGCAAATACTAACATTGAACAGTTATTTAAATATAAAGCATTAAAATTAAAATCAGATATGGCCCATTAATTTTGTGTTAAATACAAAAATGTTCATTATCTATGTTTATTTACTTTAGAAAATATTTTAATAATGCCTGGAAACAAAAAAGAAAAGAAAAAAAAAGATAATACCTGCTTTTAATTTACATGAGCTAAAGAAGCCTATAAGAAAATGACAAATTTAAAGTAAGAGCATTGCAGGCCTGAGAGTCTAAGGATATGAAAGACAGGCTGTGCCTCTCCTATTTGTGAATTTTAAAATATTGTTCTAATCTGGATGCATTCAGATACCACAGTGCAGCCAGACAATATCTTGAGTTACGGTAAGTCTAACAGCCTGGTGAGATAAAAGCTGTCGTTTTAGATTCCTATTTTAAGAACTGAAGGTTGTCAATTGTTTTTGAAGAGCAAAGGAAGATGAGCCCAATCCTGAGGGAATGGACTCAAGGGCTAAGCAATTGTCCACAGAAGAGAGTCCTAACTTTGTAAACTTTTTTATATCTGTTTCTGTTCTGGACTATGAAATGAAATTCAACGTAGGATTCATCAATTTTTTTAATCTTGCATATAAAGGAAATACAGTCAGTATTTCCAAAGAGAATATCTAACTGCCAATGCTGACATTTAATCACATGAATCCCACTGGAAGTGTTGAGTTCTTTGTCTAGATTCTTTATTTAGGACTGTCTTGATCTGACCGTCCAGATTCTTTATTTAGGACTATAAGATTCTGTATTTAGGACTGTAAAGGTACATGCTAATGTATTTTAATGTATGCTAATGTAATTTAGTCCTACATAAGCATAAATTCATGTCTTTTACACTTTTTTTTTTCCATTTGTTTCCTTTTTCACCTTCTTCAATTAATATTGTAAATGCTAGAGCAAAAAATATAATTCTGTGTAGATAGCTATCAGTAGCTTTAGGTACATAAAAAATAGACTTTTATAAACAGAGCTTAATATCAAAGGATCAAGATATTTGAATTAATTCATATGAAAATAACATGAAATGATGAACAAGATAAATATTCTGCAATTTGTCTAATTTCCCATTAGCTCATATTAAAACTATGAGTTAAAGCTCCTAACCCAATGTAATTCATCTGACTCAGAAATAAGTTCAATAAATTAATTTTTATATAGAAAAGAAGCATGTAAAAAAAAAAGAAAGAGAAGGGAAGGGAAGGGAAAAAGAGTAAAGTCATATACAAATTTTGTCACAATTTATACAGAAAAAAAAATTGCAGTTCCAAAGAAATAAGAGTGAAGGATCTCAGGTTGTCTACTTGCCTAGTGAAGAGGAGACTGTGAGATGATTTCATAACAACCTACAACTACTTTAAAGGGAGTCATAAAGGTGCAAAAAACAAACTCTTCTTAGCAGTGCCAGATGATAAAGCAAAGGGCATTGGCCCCAACCTGTGGTTTGGGAGGTCCATACTGAGTGTTTCAGAGAAACAATTTTCACTAAGAAGTCAATGCAATATTGGAGCAGGTTGCCCAGAACATACACGGACTCTGCACCAAACATGATTACAAACTCATATAGACAAAGCCACAACTGACTTGATCTCATGCCAGCAACTGGCTTGCTTTGAGTGGGATGCTGACAGGATGGTCTTCAGAAATCTTTGGAAGCAGTAGCTTTTATGTTTCTATGACTATACATTGCTTATTCTGTGTGATAAACATTGACTCTGTGTGATAACCTGGAGATTGTTCATAGTCTATGGTGGCAGTTCAGAATATGTTTGCCTAAAATTTATTTTGAAATAAAGCTAAAAGTTTTTAAAGAGTAGATTCTCAAAACAAGTTTATTTATTTAAAAGTTTAAAACTGTAGTCTAAAGGATTCTGCTGAGTGTATTCAGGCACTGGAAATTCTATATACCATTTCAGTTTCTGAGTGCTCCCATGTCTGCTAAAGATGCAATAAGCTGATGGGATAGTATAGGATCACCAATGCAGTCTAAGCATTTCACTTTTTACGTATTCTGTTGATACAGATAGGAAATCAGTTTCTTGGACTGGAAAAAAAAAAGAAAAAAAGGTAGACAATATCGTGTTTTCCAGTTTAAAGCTGGTTTATTCTGCTTCATTAACACCACAGTCATGTGAGCTGATAATTCTCTGAGTGGTTTCAAATGGAAGCCTTACACTAGCACTTCATCTCAGACCAAGTAATGGAGCATACCTCTTCAAGAATGTGTAAATAGGTAAATAGTTTGCTTATAACACATTCCTGAACAGTACTGAGACCCTAAAATAAGAAATCTGATACATCATCATTTTAATATGTTTCTCAACTTAAATATTTCTTATGTTGTATCATATCATGGAAAACTATGTGGCTTATAAAAAAAAACCACACAGAAATATCTGCAACTCTGCAAAGGGAGGAAGGAACAAAAGATTTACTGATTTTAATTAAGTCACATCATTTAATTTTGACTACTTTTCAGAGGTCAAGTGTGATTCTAAAATTAAAATGAGGAAAAGAGCAGAAATATTTTAGTTGTACAGCCAGACTCATATAGGACTCCAGTACCTTTTTTATTGTGATAAATAACAATTTCTTTTATTCAAGATACTATCATGAGACAAAAAAAATATTTTTTTAAAAAATTATCTACAAGTACTCAACCTGACATTAGCAAATTTTTGAACAAGAAATTTTAACATCATTTTGTTTAGTAGAGTTTGATGATTTTTCATGCATGAAACTGCCTAGATTTTTTTGACTAGTTTATAATTCAATTAAAACAAAATTTAGTTTCTGAAATCATTGTATGATAAAATCTTTTAAGTTTTATGGATTCTTTTTTTTCTTTTTCATTTTACATAACGCAAATAGAGTCTATGTTATAAAATTACATTACAAAGCTCCAATCTCACTAATTCAACCCATTCACATTTTTCATTATTTCACACATTGTATCCTTTCTCAGATACAAAACTAAGAGGAAGTATTTAATCCCAATTATTCTTTTTATTTTATTAATCTGAGTATATCAGTTATCTTTCTCCATATGTTTCTTATTTTTTTTCTCTTTTGAGTGATACAGAGAGAAATAAGTTGAGATGTGAAAAGAATTAGAACTAGAATTCAAGACTTCAGCTATGACCTATAATGTTTTTGTTCAGTTCTCTTGTTCTACTTTTTTCTTTTTATTCTTTTCTCCTTGGGTAACAGTTCTTAACTTAAGATTTTGGCTTTTGGGCTTCTGCTAAACCTCTGAGAGTCTGTCTTCAAAACAAATTATTGCATGATATATCTCCATGAAAAACAAATTCAAAGTTGAGGCTATATCACAGATATATCACCTAATTGTGAGCGTATATAAAGAAATTATAAACTACAGGCTGTTTTACTTCATATATTTCACGTTACATGTACCATTGTCCAAAACGAGTCTCAGAGAGTGTGTGCTTGTCCATGCAACAAAGAAGACAAAAATATTAAGATCATCCTTTTCAAAGATCGCAGTAAATGCCAAGGAACACAAATCTGTTAGACTTTCATGACACTGCTATACATGTAATAAAGCATTTTTAAAGCTTCTCAACAGTGAGTTTTCATGGCAAAGATGACCAATGGTAATCCCTTGTTGGGTTAGGAAGAGCTATGCAGGCGGGTAAAGGGAAATGATCCTCTGCTTAGCATTGGTGAAGCTGCTACTGGAGTAGTATCCGATTCTGGGCCCTCCACTACAAATAAAACATGGATTTGGTGGAAATAGTCCAGCAAAGACCAATAAGGTTATTAATAGATTGGAGCTTCTGTCATATGAGATGAGATTGAAAGACACAGGACTGCTTGGCCTGGAGAAAGAAAATCCAAGGGAGATCTTATCAATGTATTATAAGTATCTGATTGTAGGGGGAGTAAAGAAGGAACCAGACTCTTCTCAGCTGTTCCCAGATCAAGAGGCACAAGGCACAAGCTGAAAATGAAATTCTGCTTAAGTAGAAGGAAAGAATATTTTCTTTGAAAGTGGTTGAACAATAAAACAGGATCCCAAGAGATGGATTCTCCATTTTTGGCTGTGAATTATTGGAGATACTCATAACCTGATTGGCCATGCTCCCGGGAAACCTGCTACAGTTGATTCTGTTTGAGTAGCAGGGTTGGGCTAGATGAACCTCAGCTATTCTCTGATAACAGCTTGGTTCTTCTCTCTCAAATTGAGCAGAGCCAGGAACCTAAAATTCCATTTTCTAGGCAAGTGTTCTAACAAACTGACTGTTATGCAAATAGTGAAAGCTTTGTTTCTATTGAACATCTGTTACCAAGTGAGGGTGAGATGTTCTGAATCCCAGATGGATGTAGATAGCTAGTACTGGATTGGTGAAGGAGAATTGAGCCAAATGCTTATTTTCAGGAGGAGATGAGGGAATTTAGACATACTTCTCTTTCCTATTTACTAGTTTTAAACATTTGCATGTTTGTGTACAGAACACAATGGTTATGAGGTATATTGGTTCCTGCATCAAAGAAATAGAGTTCTGATATAGATACTTCAGTTGTCCTTTGAATTGAATAGGACGCGTAAATGTCCAGCTTCTGTGTTCTGAATCACCTTTTAATTATATTGCTTGAATTGCTTGAATTCACCTGAGATTTGAATCTGGGACCTAATTACTATTATTTTTATTTTGACCCTGGTAACATATAGACGGCCACAAATCTATGTAAGCTGTGAAAATGTCAAATCTGAAAAAATGATGCGGTTACCTCTTCCCGGAATTATCACATTTAAATGTTCAAGTAGAACTAAAATAATCATAATAATAATTCTGGGAATTTGGATTTGTGCAGCTGTGACTGTTGTTAGTGAGGAATAGAACATTAAATACAAAAGAGCAGGTTGAGTTAGTTAGTTATACTGAGACTTACAGTTCTGCACTGGATTTCCAGTTGTTCTGCTGATTTCCAGTTGTTCTGCACTGAATAAACGTACTCATGTTACAGCAAAGACCTTGAAATGATTTTGATGTCTCACACTTGGCTATATCACCCATGCGTGTCAGCTTACGCTGGAAATAAAACTAATTAAAATCCTGCCCTTTTTAACATTAAGAAAAGGCTCCAAACAGCCATCATAATCTTACACCAAAACAATTATAAAATGCAAATCCATATCAGATATATTGGCATCTTGTAGTCACTAGTGTTTATGGGAAATAGAAACTGAATTTCAAAACCTAATCTTCATTTATATTGCTCACACTTCTTCACACAGGACTTCCAAACTTTTAAAGCGTTATAAACCTGACATTATCATGTTTCCTGCAGATTTCTGCTCTTGTTTTAATAACATAGGGATGAAAGGAACCTCATGGGTTACTTTGTCTAGTCCCCTGCTATGTATACAATCCTGAGCTCACTGAAGTCAATAGGAATTTAGGCTTTAGCATTAATGGCAGCATGATTAGGTCCAAAATATCTCAAACATATTCAGAGATTTTTCCATCTTTTCCTAATAACTTGTTTCAGATAAAATTCTATTCAAATGTCCTCAGTTACAAATGTAATCAATTTAGTTCACTTGCAATTTGCTTTTAAATTCCCAATTCTATAATGAAAAGCATAAAATAGCACTATATTTTTGGACAAGATGAGCGATGACATGTCAAAACATACTGAGCTTTAGACGCCTCAGAGGAAAGGACTGGCCACAGGTAAATGACCACAACCTTTATGGTAATGGAGCTTCTATCATCTCCAAGAATAAATTTATTGTAAAAGTAGGCTTGTTGGCTTATATGTATACTCTAAAAGTAAAATAAGCAACAACAACTAAAAGATAGAAGAAAATAAAAAAAAAAGAGAAAAGGAATAGATAATAGTTAATTGCTATGTTCCATTCATCAATTTTAATGTAATGTTCCACACTTTGTTTCTTTCCAATTTAAAAATAAATAAATAAACCAATACAATTAATCTGAGATATTTAAAAAGTTTTTGAGTCATTATATTTCACTATTGATATAATGGAGTTGGAACCTACTTGGTTTTGAACATGTATTTCATTTCCTTAAATGAAGGACCTACATTAGAACAAGCACATAAGAGAAAGTTTTTTCAGCAGAAGCTTTCTCCATTATTAATCATTACTTATACAGCTTGCTTTGTATTTTCCATGTTTTTCTTTTCTTTTCTTACAGCAAATTTTGAGACCTCGCTTATGAGTGGACACACCATGTAAGACCTCCCAATTTCTGGGAAGGCTCTCCAAATCCTCGCTGCAACAGGGGCTCTCTAGCTACTACAGATCTGGATAATGGTAACATATTTAGGCAATTGGTGATGTATCTTAATCACTATTCTCTTCCTCATATAGTAATGGTTAAGGCGTTACCTTGTTTGTTTTGTCTGTAGTTACAACCTGGCACATAGTAAGCTTATTGTTTCCTTAAATGTATCATTTCATTTCTGTATTACTTGATACCAATAGCAAACACAACCGTTCTTCCCTTGGTGTCTGGTTATTTCCACCACCCCATGTAAATTGGCAAAACAGTATGAAATTATTAGTAATATTAATTAATATTAGTTCACAATACATGTGAGTCACATAAAGGAATCAGGGACAAATTGGATAATGGGATTGGTGGCCCTTCACTTTCAATTACTCCTGCTGTAATGAGAGTTATTGTATCATGGCAGACTGATGATTAAATAAAATGAATGAAATGTAGTTTTCCAAACTATTTACACAAAGCACATATTAACAGAAGGACTTATATTCATAAGCAATATGCAAATCCCACCAAAAACTCTCTAGTTATATCTACCTTGTTTCCAAAACCACAGCATCATAGAATCACAGAATGGTTAAGGTTAGAAGGGACTTCTACAGATCATCTAGTCCAACCTTCCTGCTCCAGCCAGGACACCTACAGCATATGGCACAGGGCAGCATCCAGGCAGGTTTGGAAGACTTCCAGGGAAGGATACTCCACAACTTCCCCGGGCAGCATGTTCCAGGGCTCTGTCACCCTCACAGGAAAGAAATTCTTTCTCATATGGAGATGGAACTGGCTGTTTTTCAACATCTACCCATTGCCCCTTGTCCTATCACTGGGCACCATAGAGAAGAGTTTGACCCCTTCCTCCCTACATTTATCCTTCAGGTATTGATACATAATAATCAAATCCCTTTTCAACCTTCTGTTGAGGCTAAAGAGACCCAGCTTACTTAGTCTTTCCTCATGAGATAGATGCTCCAGTCCTTTTATCATCTTCATTGCCCTCTGTTGGACCCTCTTGAAAAATTCCACGTCTCATACTGGGGAGCCCCAAACTACACAGAATACTCCATGTACAGCCTCACCAGAGCTTCTAACTCCATAGATACTTTGAGGATGGAATGATATATAGAAGTTCTTGAAGATACAACTAAATAGAATGCCTAAGTCTGACATTGCATACCCCAAAATTACATTGCAATTAGCCTACACTCTTTTGTTTTAGTGTTGTGCATCAGTCTACACTGTAATAAGCTGCAAATCAGAAGCTCTACATGAAGTAAACACGCTCAGTCACTTTCCTAAAAAAAGGTACTGCTGTCTTGCATAAGATGGCACAGCACTCCTACCAGCCTGGAACTTACTGCCTGGGCCATGCAAACTCCTTTGCTTCTTGAACAGAAACATATGTGACCACAAATTTATCACACAGACAGCCTGGTACCTCCCTAACCAAGTCAGATTTAAGAGATCATGCCAAAATACTGTCTTTTTGTTTTATTTTGTTTTCAGTGTTCTTGATTTTCCTCTCAGTGATCTCCTAAAAGCTATCCTATCAGCTATAAGACTTCTTATCCTAAATGTATGTGAGAGTAAATTCAGGAAGAACGAACTGTATCAGTGAATGATGCCAGACCAATTAGAGTTGACCATAACATTAATGCATGACAGAACAGAAAGATCCTCTTCCTCAACCCAGGGAGGTTGAGGAAGATCTCCTTCTTCAGAGACCTTCAAAACCCGCTTGGATGCAGCTTGATGCCCTGTGCTCTAGGTGTCCCTGTGTGTGCAGGGAGATTGGACTAGATAACCTCTGGAGGTCCCTTCCTACCTTAAGGATTCTATGATTCTGTGTTTCATAATTCTATGTTTCATTCTCCAGTAAGAATGAAAATATGTTGTTTAGATAAAAGTCTGTCCTGTTTTGTTTTCCCCTCTTTCCTCTGTGGAACAGATAATCCCTAGAATGCTGTTATTTGTGTAATTTGAACCTTGCCAGAAGCTCCTTCATGTAAGGATAATGAAATTTGTTCACAGCTGGCAACACATATTTGGTCTTCTTGAATCCCCATTGAGAAGTTCTTAGCTCAAAACATCTAGGCTTTATCCCTAGGAATTTGTATCTTAAACATTGTTTCTTCCATTTTAATTACTTCCTATTAAAGTGGCAGTATATTCATTCTGGAAATATCTTTTTATACTAAGGTATGGCTATGCTGCTTGCAAGAAAAATGTTGAAAAGGTACATCTGAAACACTACATTTATTTGAATGATATTACCACACTTACTCTCCCGTTTAAAGAATTAGGAAAATTGTATATTTGACAAATAGTTTGACATTCATTTTCACTCAGCAAGATATTGTTTAAAATTGCATAAAGTAGCTCAAAGGAAAACTTGTAATGATATAAAAAAAATAATCTAAGGCTCTTCAATTCTAACTGATAAAATATCAGACTAATGAAATGTTGGATACTCCTCTTTTTAATTATAGACTGACTGAATGAGTCAGTTCTGTAAATATACTTCAATATATAAGAGGATCTTAGAACTTCCTTATTTGAGTAAATTAGGGCAGAGTCCAAATCATGTAAATGTATGTAATGTAAATTGCCGAGTTAAAAATTGATTAAATATCACTCACATCTTCATGGTAAATTGCTACCAGAGGATGATGTAGCAAGACTTCCCTTGTACAAATCAACATTCTTTCTTTTCACACTGTTGGAAAAGGAATTCGAATCAGTCCCTTCAAGCAGTACTGACATTTCATCAGCTATCTAATTACAAGTGACCTTTTCCAATGTTAGATTTCATCCTTTAATGTAAACCTTTCTGAGTACTTTTTTTTAAAGCAGATTCTTCAACATTTCAAGAGAGTTGTCAGCAGATCACTACACATCTTGCTTCTTCTCAGATAGAGAATATTTTTCTGCTCTTTTTTTCCAGATGTTTATATTTTGTACATAAAGCTAAATCTTGAGGTAACTATGAGATGATAAAGCATAAGTTAAAATCATTATTACAACAAAAGTCGCTTAACATGCAGTTCTGTGTCTTCAATACCTGATCCAATTGCATCATTTGTCTGTAAAGGCTCCGACTCATAGTTCAGGATTATTCCATTAAAATGCCTGAGATGCCTAAGGATGCATCTATGTTTTACTGCCTGGTAACATCTTAGTGGTCTCCGAGCTAACTCTGAGTAAGCTAGCAGATTTATACAGAGTAGTGAGAAAATATTGACTCATAGCCTGAAAGTAGCATAGCTGTGCCTAGGCAGCAACCCTCCAAAGTTAATCGAGCAAGATTCAGCAGTGTGATGCTTTAGTTTCATCTTTAGTTTAGTTTCATCTTTAGTTTGTAACTAGACTGCACACATATATGTATACACTTTTTGTATGGTACAGACAAAATGTATGGTGTGAGTCTCTGGGAGGGAGCTAAAGCAGTCAGCAAACAAGAAACAGCAGGTAAACCTGTATCACTCAGACCATTAGTCTTAAGCCATTAATACATGCTGGAACACTTTCATTGCCCAGAAGCCATTTGCCATCACAAACAGCTAAGATTACTTTAAAAAGCCCTTTGGTAAAGGAACTTCGGTTATTTGTTTGTGATATACTCCAATTTAATAGATTCTATTCCCCTAGAGATCTCAAGCCACTACTTGCCTTGCCTAAGAAATGTTCTAATCATTAAGCTGTAGATTTCGGATGTGAGAAGGCTAATGCATTTTTATAAAAGAATATAACCTTCCCTTTAATTTATGTAATAAAACTGCCGAATCATTTGGTGCAGAAAGAAGGAATAGCAAAAGAAATGATTCATCAGATTAGCGCTGACCATGAATGAGGAGACTATAATGAGTTGTTGCTCTAAAGATCATTTAAACATTGGAAGGATAAGAAGCCAGCGTGTCTTTCATTATAAGCTTTCTAAGATCTTTGCCAGAGTTACGCAAGTTGCATTTTGATTTCTCAATATAAGTTCCTGGAGGCCAGAACCAGATTAATGCTAATAAAGTTAGGCATAAATTGAAATTTAAAATAATGTGAGTGGTCTAAGAGTATTAGGCACCTACATAGCACCTCCTAAAGAGCTAGTTCAGGAACTCAGGGCAGATTTACACTGATAAATGAAAAATAATTAGGACTCGGTTAAAGTATGTGACTCCTGTTTTCCTTTACTGATTATTTGTAACTTGCTCTCTCCAAAAGAGACTTTCTGTAGAGTGCTAGCCTTAAGCAATGTGGATGTAAGCAAATCGGTGCCATTTGGCTTCATGTCTTCTCTTGCATTTGGTAGCATTAAAACAGCCCAGATTCAAGCATAGTGCATAGCATAAGCATTCTGTTTGATAGAATATAATGAGAGATTTGAACAGATAAGAAAAACATTACTTTTTACAGTAGAAATATACAGTTATTTTCACTAGAATCTTTTATTTGGAGCAGAACACCTTACAGAGCAGATCAGTCCAAACTTCCAGAAGTGGAGAAGGCTAGAGTCACATGCCGGGGAAAAAAGTTATTAAGTTTACTTATTGCATGCTTAGCAGCAATTGCAGTGCTGAGGAGAAAATAATAAATAGAAGCTTGGAGTAGGCACAAGGATATTAGAAGCAAAGCATCTAAGATTCAGAGATAATGTTTACAAACCATGAACAATCTAAGACTACATCCACAAAAGAACATAGGGAAATGTTAGAAATGCTGAGTTAAAAGCTCACCATGCACAGCAATGCCTGATTTCTGGGGGGGAAAAAAGTGAATTTTTCTTCATGAAAAAACACAGGCCCAGATTAGTTACCCAGGGTACTGTGACAGATACGCTCCTTTCCCAGCTCAACGTGGGAAACCTTACATGCAGCCCTGTTCAGTTGCTAACCACCAGCGATTTATCTACTCCTGGTAGGCGCCACCCTTCTGATTTCTTCTCTGATTTAGACTCAACATAACAGTCCTGAAGGCTGCATCCCAAAGGGGAGGTAAGGCTAATACACTAGCCAATGATCCTCTG